>PYAF01005594.1:3220974-3233630 GCA_007407185.1 Glycine tomentella
GGTGAATCTCTTTGCCTTATAACCTTTCGTCTGGACCGGAGATGAGGCATTCTGTCTCCGTGATTGCAGCCGACGGGTCCTCTCCCCTTATGCCTGTAGCGAGGATCAAGGACTATCGGCCGATAACTGCTCCTGCGTCATAAAGGGGAATCCCTGATTGCTCGGGTTCATTAATGGGGAGGATATGGGATCACATCCGCAACACTTTTAATGATCAACTACCACAAAAGTATCAACATTATAATTTAACCTTCTTTTTATCTCGTCTTTATATTTTTCTTCCATCTAACACTCATAATTTTTACTTTATTGTTCACTTATTTTCACTCATCATTTCTATTTTCTATCTATTTTATTTTTCTCCATTCTATCACAAAACATGAGTGCATGACACTTTACTAGCATAATATATCCTCATAGAACCTCCACTTTTGCAGAATATCATCCATCAATCATCCCACCTCTCTGGTTTAAAAGATATAATCGGTCAAATTTACAACTAAACGGTTTGGGAAATCCATGATTATTGTATATAACGAATGATAAGTTTAGAGTTAGAGAATATTGCAACTACATACGTACTAACGGATTAGGAGTATGTGAATTGGAATGTTCAAGACAAGATTTCAGGTATTGGGTCAACCCAAAGGCAAATATATGAAAGGGATGTTTGAGGAGCTGAGTCAAGATGATTCAATAATATGGCTATGTTATCATTCTTACGTGTGTGGTCTGCAATTAGACATATGGACCCGAAATGCAAAGGCGCACGTTCTTCACGCATTCACTTTTTGTCGGTACTTTAATGCATCAACAGTGACAGCATATGCAACTTGCTTAATTAGCATTAGCATTAATCATTCACGACTTCTTCCGCAAGACATCAAACATTGTGCGTCCCTCCTTTAGATTGTATTTATAAAACAAAAAATGCACACGCTCATGTTCATAATAATTTTATGTTAATCCACGCCGTTTTATTTTATTTATATAACTTTTGTCATTTAGGATTATCTTTAATAAGTTCTATTCATGTATAATTTAATGTCGCACCCATATGTATATCTTTAAAATATGATCCTTTTAGAATGTGAATTTGAACTTAACTCAATTCCAAAAATTAGCTTATAAAGTGAGGGTTGTTCTCTATTTATATATTATGACTTGACACTATTTCTAATCAATATAAAACTTGGATTATTTCGAATAAATGCTTTCTATATAATCAATTTGTATCGTTTCATTAGTCATCTCATTGTATATATGTACATTTCTTTTATTAGGGCTACATGTTGGTACTACTGAATAGCAATTTAACATATCAAAAACAAGAAGACAGAGATTGCAAAATTAAAAATAGAAAAACAAGATCGCAGATTGATTATATTAGGAACAAAATAAAAATCAATCACTGATATATACATATATATATATATATATATATTGTTCTGTTCGTGATAAATAGAAATGTCCTGTAAATGTACTGGTGGTTTGCTATTGAATCAAATTCTTCGTCTCTTCTTCTGAAAATATTTATAGTGATTAAATACCTCAGAAAAGATGATCACAGTGTTCAGAGGAATACATCACAATGGACGCGGGTGTATGTACTATGTGAAAGAAAGAGAAAGAGTCAGAAATTATGTACCTTTTTCCTCTATATTCACCTCCTATGTATTCACATCCTATTTATACTAAGTTTAACTCTTAACTGATCATGGGGACTGTTTTCGAGAATCACGACTGACATCCTAAGTGCCATATCTTTGAACTAGACGTGATCCACGACTATCTCTCTTCAGTTGAAGTTGAGTGTCCATTACTCCTTAATGGGCCTTGCGGTTAAGCCCATCCCTCGTTTCTGTAATATATATATGAGAGAGATAGAAATTAAAATAAAATAAGGGAGTGTAGAAATCCAACCAAACATATCCTTAAAACGTACTGCAGAATGTATTCCAGGCTTTGTGATGATGATAATGCTGTTATTGCTGTCTTCTCACCAAGCTAAGGACAGCACAAATTTCAGTTGATAATATTGTGTGATCTGTGAAGTGAAGAAATGCAATGTGCATATTTCATAGGCATGGTTCAAATCATGCTTCTACTTTATGATTTGGCAAGAATAACTTTCCTTTCGAGATTATATTGCAGCCTTCAATCCTAATATATCACTAGTTTTATTTTCTTTTCAACGAATCTTTTCTTTGTGTACCTAAAGAATATTGCACATCATGCATCAATATTTAAAAATAAATGTTTGGTGCTACAAATTCGTATTGCTGGAATACTGTTGTGGCTTTATTTACTGGCTATGACGATTTTCTTTTTGAAAAAATTAGCTCGACATGAAATATTAATTAGGACCAAAGATTTGATGCATATATATACAGCATGAAGCCATCAATTGTGGGTATTTGGATTCAGATATATCACCAAAAACATGTAACAAAAGTGACAATGACATTTTTCAATCGTATTTGATTCAATGACGATATCAATATGGTGGGTGTGATTTAATTAGATGCAATGCAAATTTAAAATGTGCCTTTTCTTGGTCATGAGAGGACGAGGCGTGTTATTATTATGAATTGTGTGGCTGAACTTGATTGAATTCATGTTGCTGTTATTAGACGTATCTTAATTAGTACGTACAGGATTTAGGGTAGCCAAGACCAAAAACCATAATTTAATTAAGAAATTTTGAATTTTATATCATATATAATTATTTTATGAGTTACGAATATATAATTATCTTGAGTACAAGAATTACTAACCTACTGAGTAGTAGCAAAACGAAAGAAAAAAAAAATCACTGCTGCGAAAAACTTAGGACATGACTATGCTAATTTTGGGTTATCGATCTCCTTACTGAGACTTCTGGCATGTGATATCAGATGCGCAATATAACAACTTCAGAGTTGCTTGAGGTGGCTGGTCATTCTCTAAACACTATAAGATCATTTTAGAATATCAGTTAACGTGATTTTAGGCTAATATTTATTAATATATTTAGTGATCTCTTGTTGAGAAATTGACTCTAAATTCAATTAATTTTAGATTGAGACAATTTTAACTAATTTTTAGCATTGAATAAAAAATTTAAACTTTACTACTAACTTTAGAATAAAGATTTTAAACATAAATCACTCCACTTCATAATAACTTTAATCCAGATTGATTGAATTCAAAATCAATTTTGCAAATATACACTTAAAAGTATCAATTAAATTATCAACTTTAAATTTTCAGTTTTTAACTAACTCATAATTTGATTACTAAACACGCCTAATATATCAATGTTTCGTTTTGGGAAATTTCATCGTATATAGGGTTTATATCATTAATTTGTCGTTCCACTAATAAAACTAGGAAATGTGTTAGTTCAACTAATCTTATCTATAGTTTGCACAAGAAGCTAGAGACCACACTCTTCAGAAATGTTTTCCGGTCGATGATTACAGGAAAAAGAAGGCCCAAGAAATCAGGGCCAAGCTTAATTGAGAAACACATTAGTGCCTAAAATAAGCACGCTTTTGGATATGACGCAATCTAACCTAAGATTTTAAAAGGTTTTCTGCAAGAGATTTGGACGTGGACCCAATCTTATTCAAAGATTCGATTCAGTTTGGGTCGAGAACAAGAAGGTTCAACTTAGATTTTTAATCTGGTTGGGCTAAAAAAGTGTTTGTTTACTATAACTTTTATGGATGAGAATAATCCCATAAACCCTTATCTCAGCAAAGGAAACTCTCAAGGCACGTTCATCCCGCAGATTCACGTCTTGAAGCATCATAGCTCTTGTTCTTGCCTAGGAGGGACCAAATGAAAGTTATAAATAAATATATCTCTAATTTTTTTTATCACAAACTATCGATCTGCGTTTTGAATTTTGGGTATAAGTTATATTTGTTGTTTATGAAGCCCAACCTTATGGCCCAACTTGTCAAAATTCTTGATAAGCACAACCTTCCTTCGTTTCTTTCACAGGAAAGGTGGAGAGACAGATTAACAAAACCCATAATTTTTAATCCTTCCTTCATTATGTTCCATCCATTTTTTGATGGAAAAGGAAGAAAAAAAAAGGGTCCTTTTTTTTTATAAAAAAGCAAAAAATACTCTTGTTTTATCCTTTTAATATTAAAATCAGGGACCAATCCATAAATTTATTAAAGGAGAATAATTTTTTTATTTGTAATTATTTAAATGTATAATTTCTAATAAATAATATTTTTTAATAAATATATACTATTTTACACATGAAATGAAATCATTTGTATTTTAAGTGATAATAATTATAATTATTACAAAATACAACTAGTTTGACACAATTTTAGACTAATTATCATCTTAATCATTACTATAAAAACAACAAACACAGTTTATTTTACGTAATTGTACACTAATTAACCTTCTGCGAGTACCCCTGTTTGCTCCCTCCACATATGTCACCACTAAAAATAATTTTTCACGAATTTGAGAAACTAAAAGAATATAAATTTTAATTAAAGAACCAAAATAAAAAATGCTTTAATTTTAAGGTATTAAAAATATATTTATATTTTATTATTTTATATTGTATAATAATAATGATAACCACCACCACCATAACAATAATAATAATGAACAAAAATCTACACAAAATCTCACGTGTGCGTACACACATGTGAATAGATAGGTGAAAAACGTTGAAACGTGATTTGATAAAATAATATCATTGGTTGAACTAAAAGTTGTCATCTTTTATATGTACTCTATCACTAAATAATAACAATAAATATTTATATGAAAAATATTATATTAAGGTCCAAGATTAAAAGGAAAGTGTTTGACATTGAAATAGGTTAGTAAATTCTCGGTAGTCTCACAAATAAATGAATGATTATTAATTATAATAGCAATTCAAAAGACTAAAGACAACAACCAATTTGTTGAGTCACTAAAAAAAATTCCAACGATAATACATTAGCAAATGCACGTTTTTCAAGGCCTTCCCTTATATGTTCCACGTTGTTTACTCAATCAAAAAAATTGAGAAAGAACGTAGAATTTGTTTTGAATATAAAAAAAAATAACAAAATACCTGAGAAAGTCTCAACCCCTAATTAACCCATTCCATAATTCATTACCCTTCTAAATACCCATTTTTATTCGATTGTCACGTTCCCATGGCCTCTGATGTCCTTAATGATAAGAATGTCGTGTTTCAAAAGCTCAAGGCAAAGTCATAAGACGAGGTTTGTCATTACCCCCTCCATTCATAATAATAGTTTGATCTAAGAACGTAGAACAATAGCTCAATCTCATGTGTATATGTAATCCTTCAGAAGTTATCTCAATTTTTTAAATGTGAAATAGTAGGGAGACATATTTTTTTCATAAAGAAGTTACATCATTTTTTTTATAATGTGGAACACAAGTTCAATTTCATACTATCAAATAATTATATATCGGAAACATAAAATCAAATACATCAAGATTAATTAAATTAATCAAGAACATATCACAATTCAATCAATTATAAATACATACCACACAACCAGTGTCAATCTCAATTACTTATAATATCCCAATTCTTTATGAAAAAAAAAAATCTTCAAAGAATATACCATGACAATTTTAAAGAAAAAAAATGTATTTTACTCACATCTTTAAGATTTTTCTTAAGTCTCTAGACTAGATGTTCCCACAATTTATCATATATTCATAGGACGTCCCTTCTTATGCATTTCCATTTTTTTCAACTATTTTTATCTCACTTTCTTATTTGTTTCAATGTCTCTCTCTAGTTGATGTCTCTTAATTATTCTAATCTCTATTTATACTAATTTATAGCAATTTTAATTATCTACTATTGGTTGCAACTTATCTTATCTTATATAAAAATATAAAATAAATTTAGTATCTTATCTTATTTATCTTATATATAAATACAAAATAAATCTAATATCTTATCTTATTTTATTTATCTTATATATAAATAAATAGTAGATAAAATAAATATTATTTTTTATCTTATCTAAATTATATATATGTATTTTCGATCTTGTCAGTTTTTTTATAATAATAATAATAATTATTATTATTTTTGGGATATTACATGTACATCATTTTTTAATATTTTACTTACTTTTTTTTAATAGAGCTAATCATCCAAACCTAGTATGTTAATCTGCCCTGCTCCATATAAAGGAACCTTTTTCCTTTTTTTTTCTTTCAAATACTTAATACAAATAATATTGAGCATTAAATAAATAACTAAAATAAAAAATTAAATACCATATTAATTTTCAGAAACTATTAAAATGTATATTTTAAATAATATTATTAATGAATTGTTTTAGGAACTATTAATTGTATTTAATAATATTATATTTGTTAAAATTGGAAAATAATTAATATTTTATCATAACTTTAAAAATTAAATACTTGGATTTTTGCGATAAAAATTTACATTTTAATTCCTTATCATATAAAAAACGCGCAATTAAATTTCTTCTAAACGTGAAATAAATAGTTGTTCAAAGTCATAGAATTTAATATTATTACCATATTTTAATAGTATTTGTAATAAAATTATTTAGTTATTATTTTAACTATTATTATCAAAATCATATTAATATAGATTTTTTTTTGCATGTATATAAATGCTTAATAAAAATTTAAGAAAATTACACTTGCATTTCTAGCATTTATTTTTGAATTACCAAACAATATTATTTTTTTAATATTTATATCCTAATTCCCTTTAATGTTTAAAAATATTACACCCATAAATCTTATTTTTATTTTATTATTTATTAAAACATGTACATTTTTTAATATTTTAATTGGTTCTTATTTTAATTAGAGTCAATCATCCAAACCTAGTATGTTAATCTACCCCTGCTCCATATAAAGGACCATTTTGCATTTATTATTTGTTTTCAAATACTTAATAAAAATAATATTGAGCCTTGAATAAATAATTAAAATAAAACCATTTAATGAAAATAATCAGATACATGAAAAATAAAAAATTAAATGCCTTATTAATTTTTAGAAATTAAGAAAATACATATTAATTAATATTATTAATTTATTGGTTTTGGAACTATTAATTATTTTTATTCAATTATATTTATTTTAAAGGAAAATAATAAATATTTTTTATAATAATGAATTAAAAATTAAATGCTTTGACTTTTTACTTTAAAAATTATATTTTTAATACCTTAGCATGAAAAACGCGTGCATTAAATTTCTTCTAAATATGAAATAAATGATAGTTGAAAGTCATATAGAAGTTAATATTATTACCATATTTTAATATTTTGTAATAAACTTATTTATTTATTATTTAACTATTATTATCATAATATTACTAATATAGAAATTTTTTAATGCTTATATGAATGCATAATAAAAATTTGAGCAAATTATACTTGAATTACTAGTCTTTTTTTGAATTACTTATAATAATATTTTTTTCTTCTAATTCTATATTAGGGACGGATCAAAACTCGAACAATAAGGGATCGATCATAAAAGACAATATTCATCTAACGAATTATATATCATCAATTTGTATAAAAAATATTCATTAATTAATATTTCAATATGTTAATTATATTAATAATCAAATTAAGTTTTTGGTTTATGCAATGCAATGTCTTTCAACCATTGTCAGGAAATCAAGGTTCCCCTCCCATGAATATGCGTCTGCCCATGCTTACGAAGGAGATTGTCATAAATATTATACAAGGAAAACTACTGTGTAATTCAAAAAAAGCTTTTGGGGGTGTTAATGTAATTTGATTGAAAAATTTCATTTTCTTATAAAATATTTATTATATTTAAAATTTAAAATATAGAAACAATGGACTATTTTAAAGTTAATTTAATAGTTAAAAAGTCTAATTTAATTAATTGAGTAAAAATATACACAATTTATTATAAATTTGATGACACTATTTTTAATTTTCATACAAAAAAAATAATCTGATAAATACATTTTATATTATTATTTTGACAGCATTTAATATCTTTATCTTTAATTTTTTATCCTTATAAAAAAAATCTACAGTTTTTGATAATATTTTTTTTTATCTTCAGCATTTAATATATATTTTTTTTAATAAATAGCTCTGAAATATGGTGATGGAACCAAACAAGCACTGTGGTACAGTAACAGAGAGCGCGCGCGCGATGTCACTTTCGCGAAAATGAATTTGGTGCCAAACCAAACCCCTCTTTTTCTTTTTCCCTCTCATTTCAAACGCTTTTCACCTTCCCTCCTCTTTCTTCTCTAAACCCTAACCCCCCTTCCCCAATTTCTTTTCTCCTTTTTAAAAATCCAAAATTTTCCCCCAAATTTGCAGATTCAAAAACTCCCACCTTCTTATATTTTTCATAGTTCAAGGGTTCAGCGCCGTTTCTTCTCGAAAATCAGCGCCTAATTTTTCAACCCTAATATATACTCGTCGCGAATTTCAATGTGTCTCTCACTTTCTTCACCAGCGATGGCAGCAGAGGAGCCAATGGATGCTTCCCCCTCGCCGAATCTGTTTTCCGAAACTGTAAGTGTCGCCGAATTGGTCGCCGATTTGGCCGGTGATTACCTTCAGTCACCGACAGGCGGCGGTTCTACTCTTCCGGAGGATTCCGATGAGGACACGGCGGGAGATGATACTGGCGTGCCTCTTTTACCTGAAACTGAATGTTCAGACGGTGCTGAATCCGCCTCTGAATCTGTGCCTTTTAAGATGGTAGTTGTTGTCATTGTTCTGTTTTGATTCCCTTTTTTTTTGTCTTTTAAATTTATTTTATTGATGATAATGTATTTTGTTTAACAGGGAGCAGGGCTTCTGAATCTTGGTAATACTTGCTTTCTCAACGCTATTCTGCAATGCTTTACGCATACAGTGCCTCTGGTGCAGGGTCTTCGTTCAAGCACTCATCCTGTCCCTTGTTCTGGTGAGTTATGCTTGTTTGAATTTAATTTTGAAATTGTTCGCAAGTGTTTAGTTTTAGTTTATTGGGTTATTTGCAGTATTGTTGGGGTTACTGATGATAAGATGTTTATGTATTATTTGATTTTTGTGATTGGCTGATTTAGAGGGTGGAATTATTTTTGGGATTGAAATTGGTAAAGCAGCACCTTTACTGTTGCTTGCTCCTTGCAATTATGTGTATAGTTTGAGTGTGTTTCTATGATTTTTCTTCTTTAAGATTTTGATTTTTGGAATTGGAAATTTCAGGTCATAAGGATGGGTTCTGTGTCATTTGTGCTCTTCGTATCCATGTTGAACGTTCCTTAGTGTCTCCAGGAGGGACAATTTCACCCTTGAAATTTGTGAACAATTTGAACTGTATCCTTCTTTTATGTCTTACATGATTATTGTTTAACTAGCTTGCAGACTTTCATGATTATTGTTCCATTATTGGTTCATGAAATATAACCTTTAAATAAGTGTTGCAAGATTACTTTCTGTTTTTGGGATGGCTGTTGTGATCCATAACCATAGTCATCACAGATTTTTCTTCTGATTTTAGAAGATACCAGCAGGAGGATGCCCATGAATTTATGCAGTGTGCCTTAGATAAACTGGAAAGATGTTTCCTAGATTTGAAGAAGAGTAATTTAAATTTTGAAGATGATAATCTTGTAGAGAAAGTATTTGGAGGTCGTTTCATTAGCAAAGTATGGTGAAGCGCATTGTTAAACAATTTGGTTTTTGCTTATTTATGATTTGTATTGTTGTGTTGGTAATTGTTATATTTTCATGGTTTGTGTTTTTGTTTTGATTAAGAATGTTGTGTTTGCTAATTATCTTCTCCTTGTGTTTCAGCTTCAATGTTGTACTTGTGACCACACTTCCAACACTTTTGAGCCACTAATTGATATGAGTTTAGAGATAGATAATGTAGATTCTCTTCCAAGTGCTCTGGAATCTTTTACTAAGGTGGAAAACATTGATGAAAACTTTATATGTGATAACTGCAACGAAGAAGTGTACATGGAGAAGCAGCTTATGTTGGATCAGACACCATCAGTTGCAGCATTTCATTTAAAGAGATTTAAGACTGATGGGATCCTTGTTGAAAAAATTGATAAGCATATTGATTTCCCATTGGAGTTAGACTTGCAGCCTTACACCGTTAAAGTTATGGAAGACCTAGGGGCTGAAAATGATGTGAGTTGTGATTTTATAACTACATTTACATTTTTTACTAGATCTTTGTGTGTAGGTAGTTTGAGTATTCTTTTTTGCTTGCGAATTCTGTGTTCTGACTCATTTTTATTGATAGGTACTGTTGAAATATGATTTATATGCCATTGTTGTGCATACTGGACTTTCATCTACCTCAGGGCATTACTTCTGCTTTGTTCGCTCTGCTCCAGACACATGGCATAAGTTGGATGATTCAATGGTATCATTATTTCCCCCTGGGTGTGCACTATTTTGCATGTGATATGTTTAATAATAAAAAGGTTTGAGAGTTTTCCTAGGGTTTGTTCATTGTACAAGATAATTATTTGGCAATTGTGTTAAGTTTATCAAATCCATCCTTTTGTTTGAAGGGTTCACACTTTTGGTTTTAAATTTTGAATGAACACTTCTCCACAGTTTCATGTTTATTGCAATAAAAGTTTATCAAACAGTTGTTCATTTGTTTTTAGTTCATTGTAACTTATTACCTATATAAGAATATGGAATTGCTATGGTTGAAATCTTGGCAAGATTTTATTTGTTATTTCCTCATTTTCAGCCCCTAGGTCTTCCATAACTAATTAACTATTTTCTTCTGAAGTTTCTTTTGCATATGATTTGTGCTGTTTTAACTATTGTGCTGCTTAATGTTTGTTTTAAAACTAATCATGTAATGTTTGGGGTCTTTTTCTTCAGGTTACTAAGGTCTCGGTAGACTCTGTACTGTCTCAGGAAGCATACATATTATTTTATGCACGACAGGGTACTCCATGGTTTTCGAGTATTATGGAAGAGAAAACACAATGTTTGGATCCGAATATTATGACTACATCTCCTAAGTCTGTTTTAGACGTTGGTGAGAGCATGTCTAAATCAAATCCTATTTTACTTCCCAATATTGAAAGAGGTGTGGTTGATGTATCCAAAGAATATTCTGAGCCTCGGTTTGATTATTATTGTCAAGAAGATCATGATTTTCTTGAAATAAATGATACTGAAGATGCTACTCATGGCTTTTATCCTAATAGCTCTAAAGATGTTGATGTCCAAAAGCTGTTTAGTAACAGGGGACATAAAGATAATACTCATGGCTGTGGACAATTGCCATTTGGGTCAAATCAGGAAAGTGTTGATTTGAATAGCTCAAAAGATGTTGATGCCCAAAAGCTGTTTAGGAAGAGAATCACCTTGGATGATAGTGCCATGTTTGACATAGTGAATTCATACATTGAGAATAGTAGTCTTGATAATAACAACAACCATCAGGAAGGTGGTGATTTTAGAGAGAATGCTGGTTTCCATTCTTTAACTCCACCTAACTCGCCTCCTGATGATACTTCAGGTAGTTGAATATACTTTTGCTAATTGTCCTTTTTCTCAGCATTATTTTAATGAATGACTTTTTTTGTTTAACGAGCTTGAGTTGGATTTCTCAGATAAGTTTCACATCTCACGTGGTAGTTTGAAGAGGGAGAATCATCGGAGCTGTAAAAGATCATCATACAAGTTAACTGGGGATTCTGAAGAAAGACGAGAAGCTGTGAAATATCTTTGCAAGAATCGTTCAAGGAGGGGGTTACTTTTGAAATTTGTTACTCCGAACAAAGTTCTGGACAAGAAGAGAAAAAAGATGGATTCATCGCAGTGTAAGAAAAGCACCAAAAAATCAAACCATACATCTGTCAGCCACCCTGTGGCAACTGGAAGTTCACAGTGAATAACTGAATATTCTTTGGTAGTTTGGCGTTTTGGCAATGTAATTGAGTTCTTTTGGTGAAAAGCCTACAGCATTTATCTTTTTGTTAAAACTTGTCAATACCCAGTGGCTAGTACTCACCACCGAATTGTATAGTTTCACACCCAAGTGAGAGATGCATGAATGTACTCGTTGTCTGGATATGTTCCCATTTCTGCACAGGTAGAACATAGCCAGTGAGGACAAACATGTTTAAACAATTAAATTGATAAATAAGAGGATCTTTAAGTGATTCTCAACATCTTAACATTGATTATATCGGAAAGAGCCATTAGTATTTAATTTCTAGGCTCAACTTTCCGGTTTACGTTTGGCGTTTGTATAAAAGTTTCTAGTTAATACCTACTTAGCTTGTCATTTAAGCATTTGTCCAAGAACAAAGTATTGCTCATGTCTAAGGCCGGCCATTACTAAACAAATATTCTTTAATTAATGTAACTTTAAAAACTTCAATTACTAAGTAGCTCTTGATCATGTCAAGCGCTTGTCTTGATTGCTGATTACCGGAAATATGAACTATATAACTATGCCTGCAAAAAATCCCTTTCCCGGTTCGGTTTTTCACAAATTACGTAAAACTAAGTGATTTTTGTCGTCTGATCGTACATTCCTGAGCAATGGACAGGTCACCTGCCAATGATATTCCTGATCTTGACTTTTCAAGCCCAGGAAACACAAACAAACATGTTGTGGTTGTGATGGATGGG
>PYAF01005594.1:3233730-3255603 GCA_007407185.1 Glycine tomentella
TTTTTTGGTTTTTTTTTTTTTTTTTTTTTTTTTGTATTTCATAAACATGAGGACTAATCCTCACATATGCAAAGTAAGGCTTTGAACAATATTTCATAAACATAAATTCTTTTTTGTAGGCTATACAATAAAAATTGGATGCAAATCAATTTTGTGGAAAGAAAGTAAACAATTTATTTTTTTCAAATGAATGCATATTTTGACAATTTTTTTACAAGAATTAGATTTACACATGAATATCCAATATCTTATTCCAATAATAAATCTTAATAAGATCAAATGTTGAGATTAATTATGATCTCCTTCCAAGATCACTTATTGAAGATGCTCTTAAACCTTTTATCTCAAATCCAATGGCCTTTTATCAAATCTAATGGATTTAAATTCGAGAGAATCATAACTAAGTTTCCTATTACGAATAATAGCAATAGTTATTAAAATTAAAAAAAAAACAATAATATAGCTTTCCTCGATAAAATGACACGTTTAACATCTACTGTAAATAAAAGCGAGGTAAGAACTGGTTCAGTGAAGGAGTCTTGGGAAATTATCTCACCAGAAATCATACATCGTTGTGTAGTGTTTTTGAAGACAAGAAATGATTTTTGGACGGAGGAATTGGAAGATGCACCACCAGTGAAGGAGAAAAATGGGTGTGGAAATGATGCCAAGTATTTGAAGCGTCAAGCTGTTATAAATCTTTGCAGAAAATACGGGGTACAAAACTATACTCAAGAGGCTACTACTTTACAATCATATTTCATTTCATTTGTTATTTTACATATTGCACAGTTGTTATTTTTGCATGCAGCACTTTTTTTTTTCTTCTCAATATGTAATCAGTCATTGCTGCATTAATGCAGGTTGTACCACAGAAGAAAATTGTAATGGGTTATCCTCAACGACTGTTGGTTGTGGAGCAAGTTGCCACCCTTTGTCCAACATGGTTGGTCTTTGACGGGTATATTCACTATATTGTATCCTTTGGAATTAAAAATTCAGATTCAATGATATTAATTTGTTATTTTAGAACGTTTAATTGGTTATAGAAACAAATTTACTTCCAAAATGATCATCATTTGCTGCTTGGTATATATAGATTGAGTTGACATGAAATGTTATTGCTAATTAATTAGTTATTTCATGTTTTGATGAGGAGGATTTAATTCACGAAAAAAAATGCTATATGGAACAGATCTCATAAAAGGAACAAAGATTTCTATGCTAAAAAAATTCCATGCAACATTTTCATGATGAGTGATGATGGAAGGGTTGACATGATCAAAAGCAGGCAGATGAGTCATAACGGCGAAAGCATTTCTACAGAATTGACACTGTCTACGCCTCAAATGACAGTTTCAGAGGAATCAAAGGATACTAATAAGTGAAGAGAAGATATGGATGACAAAACCAGCACTTTATTCGTTAGGAAAAAGCACTTGCTCACCTAAAAGCACTAGTCACGCACGGACATATATATACCACCACACACTTGACAATTACCGGTCAAAGGTGTTGAAAGCTAAACTCACAGAAATAATGACCAGAGTGTTCGATCGATCGCAAACTATTTTCAGATATATGTAATGAAAGTGTAAAAGTCTTTTACACTTGTTAATCACAAATCGTCATACGATAAGTTTATTTATTTTTATATAATTATTTTAAAATCATGTCAAATATCATTTTTAATTGATTCGCGTTGCAATAACTTCAACAATCATAATGCATGTCTATGATGTCTACGAAAATAAAAAGTGTTGTTATGGTATTAATTTTGGTACAATTTGTTTAGGTTAATAGGTAGAGCAATGATTTGCATAGTCTTCATTTTCACATATCATATATCTATTAATACTTATTGGAGCAAAAATTATTTTCTCTTTTTCGTAATTGCTAATGACCAACAAATAACTAAGATGATAAGAGTGATTACGCCAAAGAGAGAGGCAGAAAGAGTTTCTTAAACTCTAAACATATTTTTTTTCATGCAAATATATTTAATCAGAAGAGCAATTACAATATGAGAATAGTTTCGCGATAATGCGCGCAAATTAATAATGATTATGGAAATACTTTTGTTACATAAAAATCACGAGTTGATAATAACGTGCATATAATGGTGACGATATGATTGATACGTTATTAATGATTATGATCCTGTTATTAATATCATACTTATTCTTGATACATCAAAGGGGACACTAGCTTGCATATCCATTGTGCATTGAAGAGTAGTTCTTAGGGAACATAGCCACCATGGCCACCACCACTTCCACCGCCTCCTCCAAAACCACCACCATGTGCCCCAGCAGCCCCATACCCGCCTCCTCCACCAGCACCCGCGCCGCCACCATATCCACCTCCATGAGCTCCTCCATCACCATAACCTCCTCCACTTCCACCACCTCCTCCATAACCAATGCCATGTTCTCCACCTGCACCATACCCTCCACCAGCTCCACCTCCTTCACCACCTCCATAGCCAGAAGCAGCATGGTCTCCGCCAGCACCATATCCTCCTCCACTTCCTCCTCCTTGACCTCCTCCATAACCACCACCATGCTCTCCACCTGCACCATACCCTCCACCAGCTCCACCTCCTTGACCACCTCCATAACCACCAGCATGTTCTCCACCTGCACCGTACCCTCCACCAGCTCCAGCTCCTTCGCCACCACCATAACCACCTCCATGTACTCCACCATCACCATATCCTCCACCAGCTCCCCCTCCCCCTCCTTCACCACCATGCTCTCCTCCTGCACCACCACCAGCTCCTCCACCACTGCCATATCCACCACCATGTGCTCCTCCTTCACTATACCCACCTCCGCCACCAGCACCACTTCCACCTCCTCCTCCATACCCAATGCCATGTTCTCCTCCAGCTCCATATCCTCCTCCAGCTCCACCTCCTTCACCTCCACCATAACCACCTCCACTACCATGCTCTACACCACCACCATAACCCGCACCACCGCCACTTCCACCACCACCACCGCCACCATATCCAGCTCCATGATCACTACCATATCCTACACCCCCACCTTGTCCTCCACCATTACCTCCTCCATAGCCAACAACTCCATGCTCCCCTCCATATCCACCGCCACCACCCGAACCACCACCTCCACCACCACCATAACCTCCAGCAGCAGCAGCACCTCCATAGCCACCACCAATGCCATGGCCTACACCATAGCCTCCATCAAGAGTGAGAAGGGCCCTTCTGGCAGAACTAATGCCAAGAGCCAATAGTAGAAAGAAAAGAAAACTATTAAGTCTGTGTATAGAAGCCATATTGGGATTGAAGCTTGGTTGGTTTGGAGATGGAGAAGTTTTGAAGGGTATTTATAGGGATTGGGGAAGACGCGTTGAGAGCAAAGAGTGGTTGAAGCACATGGATATCAAAGTTGGGTGTCCCCACACTGTGGCCCAATTTGCCAACATACAAAGATACACTGATACTCACACCATTTTCATTCTGTGCTCTTCTGCTGTATTCCACTTCGAGTGACTGAGCATGCAATAGTAATATTACAAATACAAATAGCTACTCCAACAAACCTACGCTTTTTCTTTTCTTTTCTCAACTCCAACTTTATACCTAAAACCTACTAATTTACTAGTTGCGACTCTTATCCCTTCTATCTAGCTGCCTTCCACCGCCACTCATCACTATTTATTTGCACTGCCTATTGCTTTCTTAGTCTTGTTTTCTTCAGGGTGTCTTCCCTTTAATTGGTGATGAAATTCATGCCCAAAAACCTACTAATGAGGCTTGTAATTAATCAAAAGCATTTCAATTGTTGCAACGAGTATCGTCGGATGCACACAATACTACTTACTGTGTCATTATTGATTCTTACGTGTTACACTAATATAGAAGGCTATGTATGAGCATCAAATAATTGGCCAGATTCAAAGGGGTATGATGATATAATTGCCAAATTTGAACTGAAATTAATTGATGCTCATTTCTTGCCATGCTTGTCAATATACCTCAGGGTTTTTCTGATAAATATGTGTGTGTGTATATATATATATATATATATATATATATATATATATATATATATATATAGCAGGATATTGTAACAAAAAAATAGTAGGGATGTTAAATTGAGGGCCTGCAGCATTATTTTGTTCCAATAATTAGGAAAATAGAAGTTTTTATTAAGCGATAAAAGGTTTGATTCTTCATTATTTGTTATGATGACTATTTATCATCGTTGACCCTATGCATAGATCACTCCTTAATCTTTATCAAATCAACATTAATATTTTCTTTTAATAGTTTAGATGCAAAATCAACAAAGAATATAAGTTAAAAAAAACATGAAAATGAATTTCAAAGTTACAATCCATTATCTCTTGCTACATATTTGAACGTTTAATTCATGTGAAGAGTGGTAACAACAAGTAACACCAAATCTTTTTAATAATTTTTTCAATACAGTACTTGAGTCTCACTAATTAGGTAGATGAGTTATATATTTTTTTATGGGCAAAATAATATTATTATTAAGAAAAGGAGGCTGAATTACAGCACAAGTACGGCAGAGGTACGTTCAGCTTTGAGTGTTTATATAAATTGGGAAATTTAACAGCCAACCCCGAAACCCTAGAAGAAAAACAGCTGCACCAGTCTTTAACCCCCTAATTAACAGAAATAAATCAACATGAGGCTGCATGAAGGAGCCAGTTTATATGGGATGTTATCAGGATTTCTATGAAAAGGCATTATAATATCACCCTCGTCATATGTTTTGCAGAGTTGCTGCTTTGAAGACCCCTAACATTGCTGAAGAAAGTTATCTATGAGCACAAGCTTTGAGGATTACGCTTTGGACTGTTGTGATTGTATACTCCCTCTTAACAGTGCCAATGTGTAAATACTGTTGTCAGCAGCTTATCACATTTGTATATCAGCTTTTTCATACTGCATTTTAAATTCTGATGATAATTTATAATTATATATAATATATATATTACATTAAAAAAAAGTTAGTTGGGGCAATTGTTCACGAAAATCATCCGTCCTTGTTTGTAGCACCACTAAGAAAAAAGACATACCTTGCCCTTCTTATAGCCATGTACCAACTCCATGATCGAACCTTTATTAGACCTAATATACAGCGCACAATGGAGTTTTAATTTTTAAACATCCAAAGATCCAAACAAACAATACCAATACTTCAGTACGTACACTCATTTATTTTTATTTCTCTTTTCTTAATATATCACACACCATTAATTCATCATGTCAGCCACTTATCTCTTTTATCATTTTCTCTAGACATATATATCCAATGAGTGTCCAATAACGTTTTTCTATCAAAAGTCACACCTTAGAATATTATTTCATTTCTCATTAACTATAAAGACAAATTTACACTGTACCAAATTGGGTTTTTATATTATTATATATCACTTTGTTACATTATGGTTTTATAATAATATTAATAAGCTTATCATAATCACTTTATAGTATACTAACCTTATCTTACAATTTTAAAAACAAATTATTGGCACTTCTCTATTAATTCTTACTGGGGTCATATACTCATAAAAAGGGTATATTTCAGGAATGATTATTTATATACATATACATAGCAAATAAGTAAACTTTAACATAGTTTACCCACATAATCAGACGAAAATAAACGTGCATTATGCAAATTTGTTATCAAACACCGAAATCGTATATGTCAGTTCTTTTCACATCGTACACTTGGGGGTGCCAATATAATACAAGCATTAATTAATGATAGCGATGCCTTCCAAAAAAAAAATAATGGATTAACAAACAAAACCATTTTATTAATGAAGCAAATATAATTTAATTCCGTATTATCATATAATTGTAACATTTTACTTACCGTAGAATTACGTATAATCCTATGATCTATTTTTTTTTATCAGCATTATCATATGATCTATATTAATTAAATTAAAAGTCTAACTATTGATAATATATAATTATAATTGAATTAATTTTTTTATTAATGTAATTTTTTAAGGATGTTAATGCAATTGCTCAACATTTGATTATATAATAACGTAAGATACTCTATTGAAATAAGATTTTATTTGATGGAGGTTTAGAAAAAAAAAACGTAAAAAGTTTATTCTAGATAGTCGCTTGATCACTTTGAATTCTTATGGCAGAATAAAAATGTTGTATAAAGAATCAATGTCGTAAGATATACATTATTGTTTATACTACGTAATTCTACGACACTTCTTATAAGTTATACCTATTGTTTTTCTTTCTCATTTCATCTCATCAATTATTCTATTTCATATATACTTTTGTAAAACAAGCTCTTATGTTGGCATGTTTTCCATCATGACTTATATAACTGCAAAATATGTATATTAATACGTTTACATAGATATAAGTCTTGCAGAGCTTCCAATCCATATTCGACATATATGTAAAACATAAAAAAATAGCATACAATAATGCATAAATAAATAGTTTATAAGCATCCTCCTACTCATACCCATACATATTTTATTATTGTTACTATAGCCACAAGGAGCTAGCTAGGATTATTTTCTTGGGAAATTTATCAATCTCAAGGGTAGTATCCACCACCGTGGCCACCACCTTCACCACTCCCACCACCAGCTCCATATCCACCCCCACGTGCACCCCCACCAGATCCTCCACCTCCGCCGCCACCAGAGCCACCACCACCACCACCAGCTGCTCCACCACCATATCCTCCACCCGCTCCTTGTCCAGCACCTTCACCACCCCCATATCCACCTCCATGTGCCCCACCAGCACCTCCTCCACCGCCACCACCACTTCCACCGCCACCTCCTCCATCACCAGCTCCTTGTCCAGCTCCTTCACCACTTCCATATCCACCACCATGTGCTCCACCAGCACCTCCTCCACCACCTCCACCACTTCCACCGCCACCTCCTCCTCCATTCCCTCCACCATAGCCTCCACCAGCCCCACTTCCTTCCCCACCTCCATAACCACCACCAGCACCCCCTGCACCACCACCTCCTCCTCCTCCACTTCCACCACCATAACCACCCCCCTTTGCACCACCTCCACCATACCCTTCACCACCCCCTGCACCAGCTCCTCCTCCATATCCACCACCCTGAGCACCACCACCACCGCTTCCTCCACCCGCTGCCCCATATCCAGCACCAGCACCTTCACCACCGCCAGCTCCACCATGTTCTACTCCACCACCGCCATAACCACCGGAAACAGTACCAACAGCGCCATGCAAGTTCACATGGTCCTCCAGAGTGAGGAGTGTTCTAGCAGCAGAGCAAATGCTTAAACACAACAACACAAAGAGAACGTTACTGAGAATTACCTTAGAATTAGTTGCCATTGCAAAGTGTGTGCGGTTTTAGCATGCAAAGTGCATGTGTGTATATATAGGAATGGGCCTGCCCATTATGCTATTGGAGGGGCCTTAAAGGCGTTTGGTGTGGCCCACTGCACATGCAGAAGTTGGTCCTGTACAAGTTCAGATAGAAGCTCAGCAAAGCGCACTATTAGACCTACTAATGTGCTTTTGCTGTCAACCATTATATACCTTCCTTGATCTTGTTCTCACTGTGCTAGCTAGACAAAGGCATGACATGTTATAAGCCTAATCTTTTCTATCTGATGAAACATATATCCGTTTTCTCTTATGGATGTCTAAGTCGTTCATCTATGTTGTTCACATGTAGCACCATTGGAAAGTGTAACTTTTTTTTTCTTCAAATTTCAGCAGCTGTTAGCAACTAGCTTGTTCATGATCTGTGTATTTAATTATCCTGATCAATCAATTGCCTTTCTTTGATTTATGCTGTCAGTAACTTTTATTTGTGTATATTTTAAGTTTTTTTATTCAGTGGTATGATTGTTGGGTTGTGTGGTTCATACAACAGAAGGTTACCGGAGCTGATTGTGTGAATGAGTCCGAGTTAGTGGCCACATGTGGGAGATGGTTTAAAATTGGATCTAGAACAGCTGCAAGAATTATTGTACTCGTCTTGTTTGATAGATTGTGATACTGACTATTAATTGTACCAAATTTTATACTGTTTTTGAGCTACAAATCTACGATATAGTAATGTACCGAATATAGAGCATGATGTATGGTTATGTCTGAATGAGTAGAATGAGATGAAACAAGAATTTAATTGGAATATACTATTATGTGCAAGTTTTTTTACACTATTATTTAATTATAGATTGTATTGTAATTAAAACTATTAAGAATAATTACTTTAAAAGTGATGTTTGTGAAGAGTTAGTTACTTTATACTAACAAGTAGTCGCTGATAGTTGATGATTGTTATCAACTAGATGAGTGCGCCCTTTCAAAGGATAAAAGAAAAACAATTAAGTGGTTCAGCCACTCTTTAATTCTTCATGGTTAAAGTATTTATATCACTTGACATTCTTTTTGTCATTTGAGATAAAGCTTGATTTATATATATATGTCTGTGTCAATGCCGTGGAAGAGGTTTTGAATTTCGAACAAAAAGTGTACTATACACTGATTTTGGATAAGATAAAGATGCATAATTACACTTATGTTATTTAACACTTTGAAAGAGACAGAAAAAATAGAAAAATATAAATATATGCATGATATAATTCGATAAAAAGTAAGATAAAGAGAAATTAATGATGTTAAATATATAAATGTTTGCTTATGATATAAATATTCATATATCATCACTCTTTTAAATATGCATATTAATGCTAATTAAAACCAATTATTTTAGGTTGAATCAAACAATTTGTACTATATCATGTCCACATGACCCAATGTCATACATGTGAGCCCACTTCTATTTCTTATTTTTTCTGCCTCTCTTAAAACATTGATATAAACACTTGAAGATAGGCGAGCTAAGCAATGTGGGATATGGAAGCTTTTGAAATACTCTAAAATAACAATGCAACTTTCAAGACCTTTGCTCTAATATAGCCTATATAGCAGAACTTTCGGTTGTGCTTGAAGGCTTAATGTTAGGTTTGGGGCTAGCAAGGAAAATATTAAAATAAAAGTGATATATATATATATATATATATATATATATATATATATATTCACTACCCACATGATAGAATGAAATTTTTATTTCATTATATTTTATTTTACTTTATTCTGTGATTAATATTGTATAAGATTGATAATCATACCTATATATATATATAGTTTATTTTTCTAAAGAGAAAAATCATAATAATGAAGGTTAATAAGTAATTTTTTTTGGTAGTGAATGAAAAAAAGGCCTTTATCTTATAAAGTGCTTTGTATCTCGTCCACTGTACTGTAGCTCATGTTCTGATACTTTTCAATAATTCAATACATTTTTGTTTGCGGCTTCTTTTGTTTGTCTTAACTTCAAGGTAGCATAAAAAACGAAAAGGCCCTCATAATTGTGCGGCCACTTATTCCACTTCTTCATAATTTTGACAATTGATTAAGTGATTTCCATCCAAACATCAACGAAATGCTTTTTCTTAAATAGTAAGGAGCATCAATAAAATTTTATTTTCAACTCGGATTGTTAACTATGGAAATGGAAATACAATCAATTTACTATCATATGAAGATAAAATAGAGTAGTATATGAAACAAAATACATAAATTATCATTTCGTATTCACAATGGTTTCACCTACTGGACATTTTCATCATATGACATTAATCGCGTAAGAAGAGCCTATGTATGTGGGTATGTGTGAATTGGGAAATGAGAGTTTTGTTGGAAGGAGGCGCAATAGGGCAAATTAATGGGAAGTGCACATGCAAGAGCAAGACCAGATGGTCTCAAGCGTCAAGTTGTTGCTTCAAATTGAAGGCACTTATCTTTACCTTACGTTACTAGTCCAGCTATATATGTATCACTAACAATATTAAGAATATGGAATTGGAAGCTATTAGTTCCCGTACATGACATTGGAAGTATGTTATATATGTAGTGGACGATCACATGAAAGTTCGAAGATTGCGGGATGGGATCCACCCATCTCCTTCTGCTTTTCTAGTGGATTGCCCTTTTGCCCTCCACGCTTGTCTGTGAGCAGAAATGTTTGACTCTAACAGTGATATATGTTGCCCACCACTTCATCTGAGAATAGAGATCGATGAGTTACCATGTTAATTAAACAAGAAGAACAGGCTAACATAAGTAAGCATTGAGTCTAGAGGAATGCGTTGTATTTTCATTATTTGATATGGTGTTTGATCAGGTTTATTTTATTAATTAAATCAAAGTAATTAAAATATTATGAACCCATATCATGTTACCTTATAAGCTTGTTTGTTTTGTTTAACTTTCTTATAACATATGTTAGTTATCTTTGGTGTTAATTTTTTGCATGTCCATTCTTTCCTATATATACTTAATTTCTGACATAGAAGTATTGAACACTGTGTTTTGTCCTGAAATAAAAGATTGCATTCTTTATAGCGTGAAAATACTTTGATTGACACAATACACAAAAATCTTTTTGTTGTTTGTACCAAAAGTCATCCATTAACCTTCGAATCCAAATGACTTCCTTACATTACATACTTGAGTAGCTACCACACATTTATCTTTCGTAGTAAATGAAGTCACAACAGTCTGTAATTTGGGATAACTAGCTTACCACCTATCTGAATTGACATAATCCTTGACAATAATTAATGAAAAGTTGGCAAAAGGATAAAATTCATGACTTTTTGTTAATAGGGATGCAAAGTTAGTGAAAAAATTATTTGGGGACAGAATTTTTTAGATTGTGTAACTTTGGGAATCAAAAAGAAATATATAAGTGCCGAATTTAAAATTAAATTAAATAGTGAGAGTTGATTATGGCTTTAAGTGACTAAATTTTAGTTTAATATCTTGATTGTTATATAGGTTTCTAAAATTTTCTTAATTGTGAGAGGTGTAGACATGATGACTAATATAGTAATGGGCCATTACAAATGGTGTAAGGGCTTTGTAGATTTTGACCTACGCGTCCTTCGAACCCCCATTCTAACTTACAAATGGGCTATGGACATTGCATCTTCTAGGCCCATTTTTTTGCATGAACCCAAATCTGGAGAAGATAGATTTTCATTTAAAAAACAAATATAAACTTAAAACAGTAACACATTCCACAATGTTTTCAGGTGTCTCCCCCTTGTTTTTGTTTTTTTCTTTCTAAAAAGGTGAGTCAAAAGGATTCGCAGAATGGAATGCCGGGGGATATTTTTAATATAAATTATATAAAATTCATTTAAATATGCAAAATATATTTAAAATATATATAAATTACAGCTAGTATTATTTTAGTTCCTTTCCCTAGTAACAACAGAAAGCCTCGGAGAATTGGATGCCGCTGGATACCTTATTAAAAATTACATAAAATTCAATAATTCAGTTAATAATGTAAAATATATAACTAGTATCATTTTTGTTCTTTCCTAATAGAGACAGGGTTCACAAATTGGAGGCTGCTTGGTAAATGACGGAGACCGTAATATAGATATTTTTAATGTAAGTGTTTAAGGACAGCATTGCCCAACCTTAAACATGCTTCAATTATTGATTATGGAGGACACTTTTGACTTTCTAATGTTCTACGTCGTTCTGTCCAATAATTCCTCATACATATAATACTTCGTATAGCACAAAATTATGAGCAACAAAAATCAAATTCATATCATTGAGAGAATATGGAGTCCCAGACCTCCACCCAAGAGCAGGAGTTTCTCAATCTCAGGTTTCCTATTATTCACTATTCACCTTTTATTTCATCCATCTATTGTTTTTTTTTTATAGTTCATTTCAATAACTTGTGTTGCCACTTGCCAATATTGTTGTTCCATTTTCAAACTTCTAATGAAATATATCATTAATAATGTGAGCTTATATATATTTGAAACATGTATAAAATCATCCACAATTTTTTTTCTCTAAACTTAGCAACTATTTCTGCAGGAAAGTCCCATCAGCAGCAGACAAAACTTTGGGCTTGGACATTGCCAAGGGCAGCGCGTTTTGCAAGATGGGTAAAGGTTGGACATGTATCATAACTAAAACTGAGGGGCCTGATGCTGGCAAAGTTTTCGTTAAATGTGGTGAAAATAGCACGTGTACTATGTACGCCAAACACACCTCTTTTATTATATATTTTTAGTCCATAAATAAATTAACTATTGATTTTTTGAATTTGTTCATAATTAACTACTCTAGAATGAATTGTCAATTTTTTCAGTTCTACTTTTCAGTTGTTTGTCCTTTCCAATACTCCAAAATAGTAACTCTTTTGTGTAAAATAATATACTGCAGCTGCATCTAATTATGCGTTGCAACTTGCAATGTACTGAACACCGTTCTGTTCCCAAATTTTTGTGCAGTGAGGGCGAAGCAGTGTCCCAAGAATTAAATTTGTCACCTGATGTTGTTGTGAGTAGCAGTGGCAGTGGAGCATTGTGCAAGTGTGGTGAAGGGTGGAGTTGTGTCATTTTCAGGACTGAAGGCCCTGATGCAGGCTCTGGCAAGGGCTTTGCTGAATGCGCTGGACAGTGCTCTTGTACTATTGATGACAAATCCACCAAAGATATATAAATGATTCAAGACAAGGGTCAAGTTCATGTATGATATATATATATATATATATATATATATGATGGTCTGTTACTTGGTTTACTCCGACTTTGATACATGTTTGTATTGACGAAGAGAACTATCTTCAGTATAAAGTGTGATCAGTAATAAAGGAAGTGAAGGGACTGTTATCAGTATTAGTTTGTACTTAATTGCTTAAGTAGTTGAGATAATAGATTAATTTTGCAAACGAATTATACCTGAAAATTTTAATTAGCAAATAAAAGATTAAAAGATGAGAAAAATAATTATACATAATATTAAATTTTATTATCATTTTATCAGAACTTATTATATATGATAAATTATTAACTTTTATAATAATTATTTTAAAAATCAAATAATTTATAATTAAATAATGATATAAAACTACTTTATACCATTATTGCATAATTATTAAACTTATAAAAGGATAGTAGGAAGCTACACACGAACCATTTTGCCATTTTGGACACTTTTATCATTTTTTGCCCCCTAAGCAAATAAAGAATTTCAAGGTATTTGAATTCTTAATTATTTGTTCGGCTTCTACTTTTATGAGCTGTCTGGTTTCTTTGTTCTGGATTTTTCTTTGGTTTGAGCTGATATGACCCAATTTACTTTTTATTTATTAGATAAATCCCATTAACATAATAAATATTATTAAAAGAATGTTTTTTTGTTACAGCTTGTAATTATTGGTTATGACTTACCGAATCCTTTTAAAAGACTTTTAGTATTAAAATTTTGTAATTTGAACTTTAAAGAATTTATATTATAGATTTATAAGATTTGAAACAACTTTACAAATTTATAAGATTTGAAAAAAATTATAAATTTTTAAAAATTTAATTAAAATTACAAGAATTAATGAATAATAATAAGAAATTATTATGTTTAGATAAAAAAATCAATATGATTTTTTAGTTTTTAATAGTTAAATTAATTTTTAATTTTATATCACTCCATACTAATATGTCATGTATTAACATTTTCTTATTTTTTGTTTTTGATTTAAATAATAGATTTATTAAAACAGCTATGGTTATCGAAACAACAAATCAGACAGCCAATTATGACAAGCATGAGCCCTTCCAATATAAAATATAAAAGCCTTGCGACGTTAATTTCAACAATTGAAAAACTATAACAACAACTTTAGTGTAAGATTTTGAGTAAGGATCTTGAGTTCAAGATCTGGTCTTCATTAGATCTCTCAATAAAGGAAGTAGAGAGATCTTCAACATGGAGAATGAATTCTTGTAGAAGAACCCTTAAGATTTGCACATTATTTAAAAAAAAATAAATTTTTTTTCTCTTTCTCTCTCTCTAAGATCTCAAAATAAGATCTACCATTAAAGAACAAAATAGGAGGGATCTTGAGAGATCTTCAATCCTACATGACACTATAGGGTCTACCAACAAGTAGTCTAAGATCTCAATTTGAGATCTATCACTAAAGATGCTCTAAGGAAAGCTAAAAGAATCCTATGCTAATGTCAGGTGAATTCCTTTACTGAAAATTCTTTGAAAAGACGTTCTGTTTGAAAAAATATTATGAGGAATTCTATATTATCTTTAATAAAGAGAGAATGGATTATGATGGTGATAAATAGAAAAGTTTATAATTTAAAAGAAAAAGAAAGAGTCCAAGAAAATTCTAAGATTTTGAGTGAAATTATTTTATGGGTGTTTTTTTACTAAAAAAAATAAAATGAAATTTATCGAAATTCATTTTAAAAAATAATTTATTTAAATTTGTATATTATTGAATATCTAAAGATTTTTTTAAGTTATTAAAATCTTAATTAAATACAATTATATTTTATTGGCTTTTAAAAGTTTTTTAAAAAGCTTAATTAAATACCACAATCCTTATTTATATAATTTTTAAATCATGATTGAATAACACAAAAAAATTACAAAAAATCTTTTAAAATTCTTAAAAATTCTAATCAAATACATTCCTCTTAAACTCCTTTTAATGAGTGTTTTAGTGAAAAACACACACTCTAAGTATGTAATTTCGTTTAATTAGCATAAATAAGTATGTAATTTTACTGTGAATCTAAAATATTTCTAGATTAAAAATCAAGGACTTTTTTCAACAAATATATTTTTTATATAAATTTTTATACGTATTTAATATCAAGCATTGAATTTTTACAAGTATGTAAAAATGAAGGATTTTTCTCAAAAAATATTTTTCTATATAAATTTTTATAAGTATGTTATATCAGTGAGTTAATATTAAATATGTAAAATCAGGTTTTCTATTTATCTAATACTAACTCACTAATTCCACTAATAGGCTAGTAATTCATTTGAATAAACGACCTGCCAAAAGCCCAAAATCTAATAACACTGTACTATCAAGCATTGAATTTACTTTTCGTTATAAAAAAAAAAAGTGAAGTTAACGAGTTTTAAATTTTTTACACCACAAGTATCCCTCTTTACTGTAGTCAGTGGACCCGAATTCACACTTGTTTTTCCAAATGACTTTTTGCATCCCCTTCAAAATTTTGTAATACCAATTACCAAACCCGAATTCTGAACAGCACGCATTTTTCTTTATATTTTATTTTGCTTTTTATGTTTTTAATTCTTTCTTTGTATATTTTGTTTGAATTTTTTAACAGTACAAACAAAATAATAATTAACAATATTTTTAAATATTATATTTTAATAATATAAATAAATATAATATTTATAAATATTAACATATAATGTAACTAATTGAAAAAATAATTATTGATAATTAGTAATATTTGTAAAAATTAGTTTATTACAACAACCAAATAATATTATGAGTAAAGACAAAGACTGATAGAATTAATAATGCAACAGAAAGTACATTTTTTGGGATTCCAATTAGCATAAAAATACATAAAAAAAAGTGTCAAAAAAGAAAAAAATTACTTTTACTTTATTTCATGAATGTAATTTTTTTCACCTATATGATTATATGTATAAATTATTTCAGTGCTAATAATACTTTATTCTGTTAATTTTTATGTCGAGATGATGCTAACAATATAAAATTTATGATTGCAATCAACCTAAAAAACTTGTTCAAAAATAAGAAAAAATCACTTGATAATTTCATTCTATTAAGGCAACTTTTGGCACATATATGTTAGATATATCGAGTATTTTGATTCTAATATGTTTCATTCATATAATTTCTGAAATCGACAGGAGAACTTTTAAAACTCCAATTTGTCTAAAAAATATATAAGTATTAAAAAATAAGAAAAATCATTTGATTATTAATTTTCTTTATCATTCATGTTTGTTGGTTTTAGGTTATCATTTCATATGTCTTGGTTACTCGTTTCTTATTTTTATGTTGTGATTTTCTGTGTGAAAAAACAAAAATAAAAACAAAAACGCGTTCAGAATTCGGGTTTGGTATTACTGTATTCTGAAGGGTGATGCAAAAAGTCATTTGGAATAAACAAATGTGAATTTGGGTCCCCATTCCCGAATTCATAGTGACTTTAATAAAAAGGGTTAGTTGTATCTATAATTGTGAGAGAGATACTTTGGTGTATAAAAAAAAATGAAAAGGTATAATTGTGTAAAAAAATCACATTATAATAATTGTATTTTTATCTCATTTTTAAACTTTTTTTTAGTGAATTTTGTCTTAATAAATTAATTTGATGTATTTTATTTGAATTTTTAATAAATTTATGAATTTTACTTTCTATTATTTTACTCCTAATATAATTATATTTTTTACCCTAATTGTTTTTTTGTTTGACGAATTTTACACAATTTTTTGTTTTTATTGACAAATTTCACCCTATTTTTTTTTTTCAAATTTTACTTCTAACTTTTGTATTTATTAATGTATAAATGATTATTTGATTGAGATAAAATTTGTAATTTTTTTAAAAATTAAAAGTAAAGTATTAAATTTTGTTATTGATTCAATATATTGGACTCCAAATGTTAATTACATAAAAGTCCATTAAGGATTCAATGTTTCATAACCTTAACAGCAATTAAAGAGATCTAAATTATGCACATACCAATAAATATGCACTTACCAACAAATGAAGAGTATCATAACAAATAAAGATTTAACTTAATTATAAATAAGGGTTATATTCATGAAAAAAGATACATACCTTCTTTTAACTTTACTTTTTTATTCACAATTGTCTTATTAACCATCTTTATTCGTAAAAATAAAATAAATTTAAAATTAAAAGTAAAATTTATCAAAAATTTAAAATTTAGGAATAAAAAGTACAATCAAACTCAAATATATCTAAATATACTACCTATAATAGATAAAATTCATATTTTAACCAGAAGCAAATTATGAAAAAAATCAATTAATTAACAGTTCAGTGAAGTTTGATGAGAAGCGTTTGGTAAGACTCCTGCGTTACGTAGCTGCCAAGCCAAATGGCGTCGTCTTTACTCATCAACTCCTCCATCAGATAGTGGTTGGGAAACCCCCGCTTCAACGTGCCGTACGCCAAGATCAACTGCGCTTTCGCCTTTTCGCTCTCCCTCTCCATCATTACACTCGCTTCCTTCCTTTTCCTTACATGCGTTCCTTATTCTTTAATCTCTAACTCTATTTTTGGCCCATTTTTTTTGGGCTTGGGCCACAAAGGATTCTGGCCTATATGTAACTCATTATGCCTACAAAGTTAGCATTATATTTGCCTTGGGAGATTAAGTATATGATGGAGTTTTTTTTATCACAAATATTAATTTAGTTTTTAATTTTTTATAATGTGAGAAAAAGGTTCGAATCAAATCCTTATTAACAAAAATACTCATAAAATTATCTTCAAAGGAATTTATATGTAGATTTTTTTTTAGTTCTCTATGATTTATACAAAAATATTTAAAAATAAGAAATATATTGAAATTAAGATGATTTTTTTTTTACAGAAAATAAAACAAAAAACTATATGAGAAGTAAAACAGATACTAATTTGTTGAAAACGTTGCATGACATGGCAACCCCACCGCGATGCCATATTGCCAAAACTGGAATAAAAATCAGTAAAGTGCAACGAACTTAGGTTGATGAAACATTGCATCTTGTGGTTGGCACAGCTAAATAGCCCTGGCATAATGGAGACCGGATAATGATTTTTCGTGGATCAACTTTCTCTGGCGAAAAATTAACAGTAGTAATGTCATCCTAAATTATACAAGTAAGATTAGTAGCACAATGTTTGGAGAACTACGTGATGTTCCAAACTTGTGTGTGGTGATTTAGGTAAGCACGCGTACACAAATGTTGTCAGAAAAGGATTGGCATGAAGGTAACACTTCAACGGCGCATATACGCCCTCTCTGCTTAGTTTCATTGCCTCTTGTCTGATTTGATGGCACAGCAAAGGAATTATTGAGCTGAACAGCTTAGATCTGATCTCTGTGATGTTACTGTTAATTGCAGAGAAATTTTGTGGTTTTCTTAGTATAAAAAAGTTAAGATCCCGAACTGATTTAAGAAGGGACCATATCCATTGGAAACTAGCGGCCTTCGAGCACAAAACATACCAAATTCAACAATAATGGACCCATGGAAGTACCACAAAAATTATAGTACTAGCTAAGAAGATTTGTTGATAAAGTTAAGGATTTATTTGCTGTATCATAGTACTTGCTAAGAATGTTTTGTTGATAAAATTAGGGATTGTTTTGATTTTTAAACAATATATACCTTTTAATTAAATATATGTTTCTAAGAATTTTATAATTCAATAAATGTATATTGTTTTATTATCATAAAAAATTAAAATACTCTACATTAAAATTATATTAAAAATGACTTAACAAGATATAAGTAATGTGTTCAAAACTAAAAGTTGAAGTTTGTTTTAACATACTAGCAAGTAGCATGTGTGTGCCCCTGCGTTCTGCGGAGTCAAATTATGTATGGTTAATTCTTGTAAAAGATATGTTGAGTTACTTATAGAATCAATTCATAAAATTTCTTAATAATACACATGAAAATAATAATAAATTAAAATAAAAAAGGATAAGCATGAGGAAACTATAATACTTAATACCATGTACACTACATAAAATTATAAAATGTATGTCTAATATTTCAAGTAACAAATTAAAATGTATAAATGGAATATATTTATTTGCAAATGGTAACTATTTTGATTGTGAATAAGAATAATTTTATTTATATAATTTAAATACTAACATATTTTTACAGAAACATTCCATCCTTATATATGTATTCATTTAATATGGTTTAGATATTAATAAGTTTTCACTTAAAGTTCTTATTATTTTTTTATCAAAAGTTTTTATTTATTTAAAAGATATAAGATTGATTTGATAATAAACGATAAAAGAAGGAAAATAAATCATGAATTTAAATCCTTCCATTAAAAAGTAATATTTATTAATAAAATAATTAAGAATCAATATACTTGTTGCTGGGGATTGTTCATACAATTTTTTAAACAAATCATCTATACTTTTGAGCTGGATGAATCACGCTTCTCGTAAAGGAGATTCACTGTACATCAGTCATATGGCAAAGGAGTCCTGTCGTGTCTGACAATTATTTATCTATTTTCCACAAACTTTTATGGATTTAAAAGAAAAAACTCAAAAAGGGACTGTACATTCGTCAATCTGTGTGCTTATGTATGTCTGTCGCATCCGGTGACACGGCATCCTCAGCCCAAAAACACGTTTAATGAAAAAAGTGAAGTCGTATGAAGGAGAGACAACCATGATCCAAGATCCACGCATATTTATCCAGAATCAACTAAATGCCGCCAAAACCCAAGTTTCATTGCAACTTGAACTACCCCAATCCACCGTGGACACTTTCACATGTAATATGGGTCAGTGAGCACATGAGATGTTCTGGCTCATTGTGGCCCCGAGTGACGGCGTGGGGACATACCCTTGGATTTGCGGTAAGAGAAGAATCACAATACCCCCTGCCTTATTCCTTTTGGCCTGTACCTATGTCCCTGCATCTTTTTTGTATGTACATTCTATATTCTATTCTGTAATAAATAATTTTATTTGAATTAAATATGTTCATGATAAATAATAAAATTTTCTTTTTTAAAATATTAAACCTTGAATTTAAAATTATTAATTAAACTAAAATAACTCTTAGTTGATTCTGATTCAGGAGTTTGATAATTAATGGTATATTTGATTTAACATTAATTAGTTAAACGATCGGAGTCCTTCAAATGAAAAAAATTGAACACACCCTAAGTTTCTGCATCTTCCCGTTGCCTTTCCTTCACCCGATCCCTAGATCGATAGTTACCATTCACTGGGGACTCGCTGCCACCCTCTGTCTCCTGCCCCATTGGCCATACCATGATGCTTGTGTTGTGTGTAGTAGTAAAAGTGTTGGATTGTTCAGCGTGAGGAACGAGTCTTGCAATAGATAAAAATGAATAAGTTAACTAGTGTATATATGACAAAAATCCATACACTTAATATTCTTAAAGAGTTGGATGTAATATGATAGCTCATATGTTTTTTGTCACTTGGCCTGGTATTAAATATCCCCCCTTTGGTGTTTTAGACTCTCTTCTTATGTCACCATCCAATAATAATGGTTGAACGTTATACCACATTTTCCATGTTGTAGTGTTCCATTCACTTATGCAATTCTTGCTTAATCCGTCTCCCAATCTAATAATTTACTTATGTAGCTTTTGTTTGACCTAATATAAATAAAAGATCGATCTCTATAATGTTTTAGACTTTTCTCGTCAAAAAAAGTTTGTACTTTTCCTTTGGGTTTTGGATAATGAATGTATGCATAAATATTGGTATGATCAAATGTTATTATTGTTGTTAAGGATTTTCCTTTGTCCAAGATATTTTATGGTCTTCCTTAAGGGAGAAAAGAGAGAAACTGTGCGTACGGGTGTTGGGTGAAGGTAACTTGGACAAGAGTTTCGCTGCCCTAGCTATCCCAAAGAAAAAATAAGTGCAAGATGACTTCCTCGGCGATTGATAAATTATAGCACGTACTCTGTATTGAATCATGAGTGCTTCGCATTTCAAAAGTATGATCAATCCAATCTGGTCAGTGTAAATGGGATCCACAACTTATCTTACCTTAAAAAGAAAACAAAATAATTGCCACATAATAAAACGAAGATCTCCTCTTCATTCTTTTACACTAGTGAGAGAGAGAAATTACCGATGAAGTTTTTATAGGTATTGGAGTGATTATATATAGTTCTCACTCAACTTGCATAGCTGTATGCATACATTGTATGTCAACGCCCCCCAAAAACTACTTTATCTTTAAAATAGCTAAGAGCATAGACAGAAGAGGTACGTATGTGTATATGTGACTCCAATCATCTGTGTCTATTTTTTGTCCCTTTAATTGAAAAAAATAGCATATCATAAAAACTAAGTTATTAATTCAGAAAGGGAATGTTATCCTCTTTTTAATAATTTGTCGTTTTTCAATCAGAAAAAAAAATAAGGAAAATGAGACACAGGTTTAACTGAAAAAAATTTGTTTAATTTCAATCCATGCGTAAATAATGTCATGAATTTCAGATTTGGACGTTTGAATATCGAAACTGGCCGACAGGAAGACTGATGGTAATTAACTATGAAATAAGACAGTTTTCAGCCTTTTCCCTTAAAATGAAAGATAGTAGTAATAGTTTACCATTTCCACGCCATGTTGTGTGTCCTGTTGTATAATTCACACCAAAACAAGGAAAAATTATTTATTATTTGGTTTGTTGGTATTTATAATTAATTTCACACACTTTAATATATGTTTTAATGTATAATTTATATTTAAGATTAATTTAAATATGTACATTTAATGTTCTATACTTGAAGGGTATTCGGTTGGCCAGCTAGCATCTTTGCTGCTTAAGGATCTTATCATTATGACGATAATAATCACCTTTAATTAACTAAATAATGAATTCACAAATAACTAATGATCATTTGTTTAAACTTATTTGTTAGAATAATAATTTTTATTTTTTGCTTATTTGTTTAAATAAAGTTACTTTTTTAAGAAGTAATTTTTATTTATTTTTGAAAAATATTTAAAAAATGTTTTTCCACAATTACTTTTAAGTTTAAACAATTTTTTTAAGATTATCATTTTACTATCTTTATATATATGTGTATATATATATATATATATATAAAGAGAGTAAATTTTTCTCTAAAATATGTGATCAGGAATTAGGAAATTAATCTGACTTTTGGTCCAAAAATATCTTGATTCACAATA
>PYAF01005594.1:3255703-3292728 GCA_007407185.1 Glycine tomentella
CTTTTTCCTGAGTCAGAATCTGATTGGTTTTTCTACTACCAATGTTTTGTTTTTAAACAAAAAAATAGTAAATTTTTTTCCATATTTTAATTCATTAAATATACCTAAATGTTTATAGTCTGAAATGCACTATATCTCTTTTATAGTAGGCTATGTAACAGTGTTACATTATACAAATTTATGAAGGGAAATTATTAATTTTAATGTTTCAAGTAAGTATCAAAATGCACGTATATCTCTTGTCCAATTCTTTTTATCATCAATCCTATGTAATTAGACTCTTCCTAGTATGCTGGTGGTAGGCCGTTAGAAATAGATAATATGAGAGCTCCTTTTGAGTCATATATAATGTGAATGGAAATCATGAGGCATAGAAAATTTTTAGATTTCAAAAAATTCTTTTTAGATATTAAAATCCTTGTACGTATTAACAATACATGATTAAGAATATAATAGCAAAAAATATTCTTCATTTTCTAATATATCTGTTGTCTTTCATATTAGTTATATTCTTTCTCATCTACATTTTTTTTCACTGCACAATAAATGATTAAGAATGTAATAAGAAAAACTATTTAATACTTTATTGGTATTGTAAAATGATAAAAAAAAACATTTTTATTAAAACGTCAAACAAAATAAGAGGAATAAAATACTAACTGCATGGATCTGTAAACAAAAAAAAAATACTACATATTCTGTTTTTTAATTATTCTCCATGACAAAGAAAAGGGCAGAAAAAAAGGTCAGGACTTGGCATTTTGCCCAATTATTTGTTTGTTAATGTAGGAAAACATCGCCAGGAATAATTAGGGGAAACTTCTCTAGTTGAACCGAAAACGAATGAAGAATTCAACATCAGTTTCCTTTTCAGGGAGTTGCTTTCTTGTCTTTGTTTTTTTGAACAGCAGTATCCTCTATGATCTTAGCAATCGAATACTGCAGCTTTTAAATAAATATGTTACAAATATTTTTTGTTTATTTTGTATGAATATTGACATCTTGGTCGCTCATGTGGTGCGTCGTCTGTTAGTCTGTACTCTATACGTATTACCTCGTTTCCTAAGCCAGTTTAAGTTTGAAAACATTTGTGAATTAATGTATATAAATATTACGTATTCATAAACCTCTTTAATTAAAAAAATCCAACTTATTTTAAATCACTTTATGGTGTCAGAATTCCTCTTACTTCATTAATTAGGCACTTAATTCTCTGAGGATTATCCTCATGGCTTGCTTTAACCTCTACCATAGAAAACTCTACGTATTCTAAGTTTTGACAATTCTAAATTTGTTATTGAGTTAATCCTATCAAGTTAAATAACAAAAGGAGATATAAGGTTTGATAAGTGATTGTGGAAGAGTGAAGAGAGAAGAAAAGGAAAAGAGATTGTGAGCTTAAATTCTTTCAAATAATATTTTTTATAAAACTAACAAACTAACTTATTTGTTAATAAAAAAAGAATTAAATAACAAAAATTATCATGCTTTATAATTTTTTCTCTCATAATCTTAAAGGTTGCTTACATTCAAGTCTTTCTACAACAGTAGACCAAGGTAACGCTGCACCTCCAAACCTTGTGTCCTCATATTAACTGGGTCCATCATCAAGATTAACTTTTATTGCTACCCAATATGGTGTGATGTTGAAGCATCCATGACGGTCGATGTCTTCTACTGATATGTTTGCTCAAATCTAAAACAAAAAATCCAACTACATACTTCTAGTCCTTTTATATACCTTTAATTTTTGTTGAAATGATTTTAAAAAAAATGTAAGGAAACAAAAGAGATCAAGAAATAATCAATACTTTAATAGCTTTTTTTTAGTATCAACACTCAATAATTTTAGAGACATTTAATACTACCTTCCAGTTAGTTGAGATGATTGGATGAATCAACTAATCAGTATTTCCTCCCCAAAACTAAGTAGCAAATTAAGATTCATTGCAGGGTTATATACAAGTATACAACATAAATTATGTTACTAGTAATAGTTTAGAGGATGAGATAACAGAGAATCAATAACACCTTTAATAAATAAAAAATATATAATAACAAAGGTAGGATGGATTTTTTTTTTTTTAGAGGAAGGTAGGATGGATTTTTTTTTTGAGAGGAAGGTAGGATTGTTTGAGCAGTAAGCTTTCCTCTTTCAAATCCTAATATGCCCAAATGCTAGCTAGGAGAAAATACATTTATAATAGAAACGATCAATTTTACCAAAACAAAATGAAACAATCAAATCGATCAATTAGAAGTATTGGTTGAAAAATAAAAACCGTAGAAATAAAACCACGAAAAAAATATAGTAGAAATATCTTCATAATCCAATCCATGTGCTCACCTTCCAAATTATTTCATAAAATATTGTCGCAGCCTGTGTTACTCTAAAGGCATGGAAATCCACTTAAAGATTCGCAAGTCTCAACCCGTATTAAAAATATTGCAATCACACGTGATTAAGGTAAAATAATTGACCTAGACATTTATTTATTTCTTAGTTTTTTCGTTTAGACTCTAGAGATCAGCACATAAAGCATATCAAATTGCTTGTTTTCCACAAGGAATCTTTATAGAATGTCGTATATTGTCATGTGTGGATCTTTTCATGTTCTATTCGTACTTTTATGTCACAAAATTAGTATGTAATTGTGAATATAAAAATTTATAGTATATATTGCTCGAAAAAATATTGATGAGTATCAATTGTGAGTAGTTGAAGGACATTTCATTTGAAATATGTATGTTAGGAATCAACAAATCAATCAACCCTGTATCCAATTACAAACAAAAATGAAAATGAAAAATAAACTCTTTAATAGAGAAAACCAGAGGTAGGTCGTTGTTGAAACATGATCTAAAGCTAGTTAAACATTATCTAGCACATTGACAAGCCAACCAAAGCCAAAAGCAGCACCGACACTGCAAAATTATAAAGGTTTAAATGTGTGCTTTTCCCCGCTCCATGTTACAGACATTCTATTTGATCGCCTACTTTAAAAAGGTTGTAATAAAATCTTTGTAATTTTTTATTATTTCTCATAGTCTTTAATACGTTTATTTTGTCAGTGAAGTATCATTTTTATTCATTTCTCCTCTTGTAACCAATTTTATTTTTTTAATTCATTGTACCTATTTAAATATTATAAATTTTAATTTAATTCTTCTAAATATCAAAGATTTTTTATTTAAACTACCAAATGCATAGATGAACTATATAAATAATTGTTTAATATTCTTAGTGACACATTTTTTAAGGAGATATAAACTAATTTTGAGATAAAATTAAAATTTAATAGAATAATAAATGCAATAACATCAAACAAATTTTCTACTATGATAATTCCATTTAATATATTATTGGTTTAATACAATATATATATATATATATATATATTGACAATTGGTCATGCACTAGCTTTCCAAAAACTAATTATATCTGTTTATAAGTTTCATGCTTCATAAAATAAATTAAATGTAAAATTCGTGCCAAATTTGCTAAATCAGTTCATAATTATGTATTTTTCCTTTTTTTCCTTTTAAATACAATGATTCTAGTTAAATTTAGTTATATAACTATTATATCAGTTTAAGCATGATATTACTTGAACTCTTCAATACGAGATATTAGATGTGTTGAATCATGGATAGTTAAAAGAGAAGAAAAAAAAGAAAAAATTTCTGATTTGATTCTCTCTATTAATAAAACTAACATTCTAATAATTTTTATAAAAAAAAAAAATTCTTCACATGCCACAATTTTACCCGCTCGTTTCAGTCTATAAATTAATGGGATTTGAATGTATAGCCTGTACAAGATTTTACATTCTAACATATTACCGCCATTGTAAAGAAGAAGAAAAAACATTAGCACAATTTTAATTTCTTTCTAATTTATTTTCACATAGGTACTATAAAATTAATCATTTAACTTTTGTCTTCCACTCATTTTCTGCAAAATCTTTTAAACAAATTTATCTCACACTCTAAATGATAATGCTGCACAGTGCATGAGACTGTAAAAAAAATGTAAATCAAGAATAAAATTATTTTATATCAATTTAATGTGATACAGAGTTGTTGATTTTAGAATTGCGGCATATATAGAACAGTCAACAGTGTCTCCTATTCTTATAATAAACAACGGTCATAAAAAAATAAATACCAAAAAACAATTGTATTAAAGCCCATCAAATTTTCAACACTTACAAACATCAGAAACAATATTATATGCCAATCCTACGGTACCAAGCGGTCTAGCTGGTGGGATGGTTGATTCAACGATAAAACAAAAAGATTAGCTAAGCAACCTCAACAATAAAAGAAGAAGAGATTAGCTAAGCACTTGAAAGTCAAAACTTTTACCATTAGAAGCATGAACCAAAAGTTTATGAGATGTATGAAATTAAAAGAAAATAAAATGAAAGGAGCAAAGCAAAAACAGCACGGACAGGCCGTACTCCAGCACATTAAGGCTAAACCTCTCTATAACAGCCCCAAAAGCAAAAAGCAGTGAAGAGATAGGCTTGAAAAGAAGAAAAAACACAAAACCTAAAAACACTGTATGATTTATTAATCAGATTGGAACCACATGTTACGTGGGACCAAACATCTCAAATAACGATCATTTGCATGAAATTGTAAGGCAGTTAACGCTTCACAACCAAATCGTACAATACAGCCTAATCACGCCCTCTTTAGGAGTTGGTGCTATCATATAATACACATCATTTCCCAAATCTTTTCAGACATGTATAATGCACTAACCCAAATAATAATAAACACAACAAAACAAAAAAGGCAACATTTTCAAAAGAGAGAGAAAAAAAAAAAGAGTTTTCCATAATCACCGATTAACATTCACTAAAATTCAGAAATCACAACTAGTATGAGATATACATTACATACTTACATATAGACTAAAAATTTAACAACAATACACTTTCTGTCATTGTATTTGTATTGCAAATTGCAAATTCAACATTCTCGGCTGAACCGTAACGCATTAGGATCTCGAAGAATACAATCAAGACCGTACCGTACTGAAACAAAAGAAAATTTTAATTTTTTGGTTAATATATATAAACTTATATAAAGTATTTGTTGTTATTATTATTATAATTTTTTTAATCTACAAAATTTCAACCTCTATACAAAGGAGACCGTTCCTGAACCACTTTAGAGACCTTGGATTGCCGGAAAGCCTTCATCGGACTCGGAAAGAACCACCCTCTCCCTTTCGTCCGCGGTCTCAATTCTCCATCGCCGGAAACCGCCGTTACCGCCACCGACCTAGACCGCGCCATCATCGGATTTATGCCACCATCGCGGTCTCGTTCCTCCGCCAATATCTTCTTCGCCTCCCACTCCAGCTCCGGGCCGCCGCCGCCGCCGCCGTGTCTACTGCTCTTCTGCGACTTGAACATTGACCAGAACGACCTCGCCGACCGGCTTCCGTTTATCGCCGGCGAGTCCCTCGTGCTGTCGAGATCCGAAACCCTATCTCCGCCGCGACCGCCGCCGCCAGAGAACCGCGACCGTGACCGGAGAAACGGAATAGCCATGGAGCGAGAGCGTCGGAGCCCTGGCTCTTGCTCGATGAGGTTGTGGACGCGGCCGACGGCACCGACGCCATCGCCGGAAAAACGCGATAAGGAGGAGGAAGAGGAGGAAGAGGAGGAGGAGCTGGTGGCGTAGCACGAACAGGGGCGCACGTTAGCACAGTCAGGGCAAAGAGTTACGAGACGGTCTCGAAGGCAAGTAGGGCAAATTCCGGTTCTTCTTCTCTTTGATGGATGCTGCGGACACTTCCAAATCTCTTCTTCGTCCATATACAACGCCATTTTCTTTCACTTCGACCTTTTTTTCCTCTCTGTTTCTATTTTCTTCTATCCTTCCTTGTTCTCCGATGAAATTTCTTTTCTTTCTATTTGTGTTTTGTTTTTCTCTCTAGCTTTCATTGCTCGGGTGAGGGATTTAAAAGGAGTGTAGTTAACCATGGTTAGCGTTAGTTTAACCGGGGTTAGTGACTGTTGGGGGAACAAAACGCCGCGTTTTGGGTAACGGTTCGGGTTTTGAGTGGGTTAGCGGCGTTTTTAAGATTTGGTCCTTAATTGGGGTTGTGATTAACGGGAAAGCCATTGGTGACTTTTTTTAAAAGAAAAAGGAAAAAACTGAAAAGGTGAATGTGATTGTTGGGACTTGGGAGTGTTGTGTTGACACCTTCTTTTTAAGTCGTAAAAAGTAATGCAGACACAACGAGCGCATTTTCACATCTGAGATGGGACTACGAAGTAACCCAACAATTCAAGACAGGGCCCACTCCCAACAAGATTATTACTTAATAATGGACACTTATTACATTTCCACATTTTTTATTTTTCTTCTATTACAAAAATCGCCCAACTTTTTACCTAAACATTATGAATCCTTGTAAAGAAAAAAAAAACACTAAATTAAACAAATTGACAAGTAGAATTTTTTTTATACTTCAGATGCCTTTTCCCTGAAAATTGATTACATTTAATCGTAAGCACCTTTTCACGTAATTCAAAACTATGACTTAACTTAGTATATTATTGTTTTCATGAAAATCATTAGTTATTTGTTAGTTTACAAATGATGATTTCGATTTTTTTATGCAATATTTTTAAATTCGAGTGGTGTGAGTGAAACAAATAGGTGTCGAGGAAACTTTGACTTAGTACTAGTCTTCTTCCAACCTCATTTGAATCGATCAAGGTTTAAAATATTTTTTTTGAATAAGGACGGTCTTGAATGAAAAAAAAAAAAAACCATTCATTTCAATGATAGGTTTAAAAAATATAAACATATTTAAAATGCAAGTTGTTACATTATAAAATATGGCAGCATAAAAGCATTTAAAAGCACACGGAGTCCTCTAAGGTCAAAAAGTTAATATGAAAATTCTTATTAGTGAAAGTATTCCTATGTATAACATTCAATATAGTACGCCACATCTCCAAAATGGTCAAAGGCGTTGAATAACCGAGTCCCTCAAATCTCAATTGTTTGGTTGAGCGTGTCTACGACTAAGTGCACGTGCAAAGACAACAACAAACGGGGCCATGAAGGAGCAATATTTTAATTATTGTTAACAACATTCTTACTTTTGCGTTATTAAAAATATATTGTCACCAATAATGTCAATAATTACAATCGTATTCGTAAGACAAGGCAAAATTTTCAAACCCAGCCGTAGATATTATGTAATTCTAACGTAATACTAGAAGTCTATATATCAGTGGTGTACAGAAATATAGCATTTATAGATGGAACATGTATGAAAAGATTTTTAATTTTGCCACCACATAGTAGTGATGGGAATTAATTGTCAACATGGAAGCTTTTTGTTGTGCCTATTTTTCGACAAGGATTTTCTTTAATGTTTTGTTGGGTGGTCTTTTCAGAGGGATGCTTGCGGTAAACGGTTTAATAAAATAAAACTGAAATTAACATGGTATAACTAAGCACAATCAATACATTTCTACGGATTATATTGTGGACAGCAATTCTAGGCCTTTAGTCCAATGGAAAGGTCACTCTCTAAAGCAGTGATGGAAAAATGAGATTGACACGCCTCAACCTGTCAAAAGCAATACGATATGGGATCGGCACGTGTTTAAAAATGGGTTACAAGTTAAAAGGATTAAATTTGTATATGTTTCTTAAATGTTCTGGAAAATTCACTTTAATTTCTTTTTTAGTATTTTGGTCACTATATTTTTCTCCTGTTAACAATTTTGGGTCCTTGGAATCAAGTACCATCGTTCCTTAAGTAATGATGTATGATAAACAATCACTTTAACATGTTTCTTGAGGAGTTTTGGAAATCAATTTGATTTAATTTTATGATATTGTTATTCAGAACACAATATTTTTCTTCCCAGTTTGACACAAATTAAATATGCATGCATAGGGAAATTGAGAACTAAGCACGATCATGTTGAAATTATCATAATTAGCATAAGCGTGCTTGATCTTGCAAAGGCCAAAATCATTGAGACTAAGCATGTCCATGCTAACTTCAGCACACCATTTGCCCTAGAGCATGGTTGTGCTAATGCTTATCTTTGAGGTTTCCATAGTTTCAAAAGTTCTGTTCCGTATCTGCAATACATTGTCTCTTTGCGTCCTAAATAAAAAATATATAAATAGAAAAGTGGGGATTAGCAACGGTTGGGGGCGTCTTTTGTTTGTGGAAAATGAAAGCTTTTTGTGCGAAACAGCAGCAACAAGAATGAATTGGAATTAGAGCAAGGAAGGGGGTAAGGAGCGAGATCAGAAGCTTATGCCTATACATTATTTTCTCACCCCCCCTTTTTTTAATCAATTTGGCTGTAAATTTGTGCTTCCCTATTTTGATGACTAGCTAACTTACATGGTTAGGGGTAATTACAATGTAAATTGAACCCCCAAAACCTCGATTTCTTATTTATATTGAATTCCTGTTTTCCTGATCAACTTTTTTTAAGCTAAAAGAAGGAGAATCTGTCAAGGGAGATGCTTTCTGACATCATAACTATGTTGGTACCCAAAATTCAACTCCCTCAAAGGCAGTCTCACAAAAATAATGCATTTTTTTTAGTCAAATGGATTATCCATTCGTTTTAATTCTTGCCTAGAAATTATCACTATAAGCATGTATGATTCAATAAATTGCCAGTGTTTGTACAGTAGTTAGTTGGCAGCCAACATGGCACATCACCTTTAGTATTGGTCCAATAATAAAATAATTAAAGCTCAAGTTTTAGATTATTAAAAAAAATGATTTGCTATATATAAAACAAAAAAAATTTCATATGTTAAAAAAAAGTCATATATATTAATAAAAAAATCCTAAAATAGAACTCTCGTTTAAAGTAAAAATAAAATCTTGAAATTTATTTTAGATATTACTCAACACAGGATCGATCTTAATCATTGTTTAATAATGATACTTAATAGGAAAAAACTAAAGTAAATTTTATAAAAAAAACATGACATCAAGACTATAACTTTTTATGGTGTCAGTAAATAAAGAATATAAATAATTATATATATCGTCCGGTATAATATCAAAATTTTAATGTTTTAATTGGAGTTCATTCTGCTCCTTTAAAAACTCTGTATGGCCGGCAAAATAAAATTGCATGGCGTCAATAACAATTAATAAATATATTATTTCGGTTGGCAAACAAAGGTTATATCAGAGGACTGAAGTGTTAGCTCTTGTTGAAAAATCAAGATCTAAAATAGTTATTGAAGCTTTTAAAAAGCCTATAAAACATTTATGCTTTTGAAAAGGTCTAAATTAATGATGCAAAGTGGAGAAGAAAATACAAAACAAATATAAGAATTCAGGACTGGGTTCAAATGAATTTTTTAAAATTAATGATTGATTTCATGAAAATGGAACCCATCGGTATAACGTTGACATTTAATCAGGAGTTCTAAAAAAAAAAAATACTAATTGTTAGTCACTAGAAATTGACTGTGTAAAACCGCCGGTAAATTACCAATCTTTTTTAGACATTTATTTCTCGTCTCGTATTTCTTAATCTTTAAATAAAGTAATGTGTATTTTTTAATAAAATATTAACTACATAAATTATTATAATAATTAGCAAAGATAACATAAAGAATATTGTGTGAAAGAAAGAATAAGCGGTTTGAAATAATTTTTACCTTACAAGTTATGAAACTTGTTTACTAAATATTTTAGACTAGTTAAAAAAGGTCCCGATATCGTTTAGACAGTTGAATTGGTTTGAGAGAAAGAATTCCCAAATTAATAACTATAATTAACTTTGTATATCAATGTAATTGTCAACGCCGGAAGATCCTGTTATATCTATGGTTTGTCCTCCACAATAATTACCCCCCAATCCGGTTAAATGGTCAACTTGTTCTAGATGGAAAATTAATAAACCTCTTTGTCTTAGTTAAATGTAAAACCAAAGGATTCTCTGGACATTTCATTGACACAAAATGTGAATGCAAGTGAGATATTTGAATTATTCAAAATACACACAAGATTCATCCAATAACTTGCGCACATGCACTCATAAATGCATAAATGAGAGGAAGAGTCACTTTCATTACATCAAATATAAATGAAAATTATTTGTAAACAGTTTGATAACGTTTTGTCTAATATATTTATTTTTCCAAACCCAGTATTTAATTGAACGTTACTATATATATATATATATATATATATATAATGTGGTGGCACCGTTGCAAGTTAGAATTCTCAAATAAATTATTTCATTAGATGTGACTGTTAAAGTTTTCCAAAATAAATAAATAAATTTTGAATCTTATAATCAACCATTCAATTTCAAAGGTTTGACAATGGATTAAAAGGTCCGAGTATTGACAATTTGTTCTTCTTCATTGGAGTGAAATCCGATTGGTATCATCACACCAGCGAACAATTCCAAAGCTATGTAAGAATATTATACTTAGCAGTTAAACTTTCATGTAAAACTTATTATGTAATTTCAAATTTAATTCATGAACATACTTGATTACATCGTTACAAGTTATATTATAAATAATCAATGAAGTTTATCTCAGTTAATTACACATAATACATTAATATTATAAATTGTTTAATACCTATCTTTAATTATTACGGATAAAAAAAATATTACATTATAAATAAATTGTCTATTTTATAAGACAAGTTCGATCCAAACCATGCACAGCCTAAAAATCCGGTGCTTCGAGTCAGTTCTGAGTGCATTATGCATGTTTGGGTAATCCATTCATTCAAGTTTTGTACACTAAAATAGGCAATTGGTCTACACAATGTTGGTTTTGCAGTTTACTTCACCACCCAACTACTCACTTATAATGCCAAGATGACTATCCGATGCTTTGTTCATGATTTGAAAATACGTGCATAGGTACCCTACATGTCATTGATTGTTTTTAGTCTGCTTCTGACAAACAATTCAAGAATTACCATACTTTCATTATTACTAAGATGGGATATTGCACGTGATCAGACTAAAACAACCCAAAACATATTTATTGTAAACAAAAGTTTATGTACAACATACAAGGACTTTTTGGTGTCTTCTTTAAACCAGAATAGACTTTCACTTGGAATCTTATTATTATTATTTGTACAACCACGGCAATGAGGTTTACTTGCAATCTTGTTTTCATCCATCAAATTTAGTAACAATCAAATTTACAGTTTAGTAGAATTAATTTTTTGTGGAACTGATTTGAAGTATTGAATATAATTGGGATGTCTGGTGTCTAATATTAACCTGAACCATGTATCTACATTGAAATACATGTTTTTCCATAAAACAATGCAGGATTTGATTTTATAACTTCAAAACAGGCAAAATATTAGTCGTTTGTGTTTTTATTAGTTATTTTCTTCCAGCCACAATTTTTATTTTCTGGAATGTTGGTGCTTGGAAAAGACGAAAGTCCGCCAAAGTATTCAAGCCTTCCAGGAATGTCGTTACATTTTTTTATTATTATCTGTTCTAATTAGCCAAATTAAGTTAATTTATTAGTTTATGTTTAGGCTTTTTATTCACGATTTATGTGCAATAGTGTTTATTATCCTTATGCTATTTTTTTTTCCTTTCAATCTTCCTATTTGTCTGTACGTGACGAAATCAAAGGCATATGAAGTGTGCCGAACCTTTTCACCTGCAGAAATGAAAATCGTGGCACTATAGATTTCAACTTTTAGCACTGGTCACCTAACCTATTTAAGTGGGCTTAAGTAATGCATTTGATTGGGCCAGCACGTTAGGCTTACGTAGTGCGTAAATTGGGAACTACTATTTCCACTATCAACCTTGGAAAACTCCTCTTTTGTCCACTCACTAAATTCCCACACCACTTTCTTACTCCTCATATCCAAAATCATCTCCCTCACCCCAACCCAGATCCAGAACACACGTGCCACCACTCTCCCCCGGGTCACCAGACCACGTCATCACCTCCCCTATGACCCCCACCCAACCCATATCCAAAATAGATATAATTGTTTGTGATGTTTTGTTGTTATGAGTGTTTGTGGTGGGTGTTTGTGTCGTTTTCAAGGGTAGGGGAAGGGGAAGAGGAAGAGTGTGGGGTTTTTTTTGGCTAAAATAGAATTACATTTCTATTTTGGAATGGTGTGGGGATTTTTGTGAAATGGAATTACATTTCCATTTTTAAAAAAAACAAAAAAAATAAAGAATAATAGAAACACAATTTTGTTTCATAAAATTTAAAGTGTGCAGCAGAAACATATTTTCACTATGTAAATAAGGGTAAAAAAATCAAACTGCAATGGAAACACAATTTTGTTGTGTAAATGTGCAATGAAATCATGTTTCCATTGTGTTTTAATTTTTTTACCCCCATTTGCGTAACGGAAATACATTTTTGTCATGTTTGCATTCAAGGGACAATTTGGAAATATAGCTAAAAGGCACTCACATTTATAGTGCTAATAGCAAAAATTGTAATGCCAATAGCAATACCTGCAAAAATTGTTAGCTTTCCTAGCTAAGAACCTATGCACTTTGGGCTTTCAAGATCCTCTTGTAAGATTTATAGGTCTATAATGCTAGTATTGTTCTTATGGGAAATGGCATGTTTTGAAAGATACTTGACATTAGAACAATCCAAATGGAGATGCACGATGAAATTGTGAGAACTTTGACTAATGTTCGACATATACCAGACTTAAAGAAAAATCTCATTTTTTGGATGCTCTAAATTCTCAAAGTTGTATGTATTATACTAAAGATGGAGTTTTTAAAGTCTCCAAAGGTTCTGTTATTTTTATTTAAGGAAAAAATGGTAAATGATCTTTACCTTCTCATTATTCAGTTTTAGACACTACTTGTTTATGACGTGTCTGAGGATTCAAGAGCAAAATTTAAAAAATAAAATACATTGTAACAAGTCTGAGGGTTCAAGACCAGCTTTATATATGCCTGCATTGCTTAGTTCTCATTATTTGGTAGTTTCCTTAGTATATGAGAGAGTGAAATGAATGTGGCACATGAGTTCTTACAATTGTAAAATAACCTACTTTTTAGTTGTTTTTTAACAAGATAAAAGATAATTTAGATTTACACGGTAGCGATATAAATTATAGATTTTTCTCTAAGCTTTCCAATAGTACAAAGGAACATCTCAAACTGATAAGTGTAACTCAAAATATGACATTGTTCTATCATGGTTTTTAACATGAAAAGAGCTCTTGTCTCTAAATTTTTATTTTATTTACGTTAACAAAAGTTAAGGCTCACATTTCTCATTTCTATTTTATCACATGTTTCAATTTAGAGGGCCCAAATTAGGTCGTCTGGGTAGGGTCACAATTTTTGTGGCCCAGCCTAGCCATATTGGACCAACAGGTTGATATCAAATTATCCCTAATTAAGAATAAATAAATAAACAAAATTAAACATGTTTAATATACAAATTTCTAAAAAACATATGAATTTATAAAAAAAAAGGCTTATAAGACTAGGTCAATATTTTACTAGCCCAATACGCACCATCTACTTAAAAGCCTAAATAACCATGTCCTTTTCGGGGCTACTTTTTTAGAGCATCTTAGCTTTAATTATTATCTCCTAAAACAAGGCTTTAATTATGGTTTGTTCGGGTCAACTAATCAAGTTTATTCTATTGCTTTTTATATCTGTTTTATTAATTTGTTTTTTTTCCACATTTTTAAATTATATTTCATTTAACAAATTTAATCCTTAAGATTTAAAATACCATTTCTTTTAATACTAGCATTGAAATCCATGCTTAGCACGGATTTTTAAAGGGAAAAAAACAGTAAAAGAATGAATAAGAAATTGAATAATTAGATAAAATAAATAAATAAATTTAAAAATGTGTCCAACTAACATGTGGAGGTGACCGAATAGTGTTAATAATACTATTGATTAGACTTTAAAGAATGAAGCTTATTTTAATCTTTTTGTATTATATATTTTTGGTAATATTAAAACTAAAATGAAAGATGTTTTATAGTGTGTTAATTAAGGTGAGATTTTTGTAAAGCAAAAGACTAAAGTGTCGATATTTACAAACTCAAAATTGAAATAAGAATTTACTTTATAAATTAGCCTCTATTTTTTCCATATAAAGTAATTGTTTGGTCTCTTCAATTCCATACAATGAATCATGTTACATTAATAACAGTAACAGTTCAACTACTATAAAATCTATCAGGTCAAAATGTCAAATACTAAAAGACAAATTTGAACTCATCTATTCAAGTTGCATCAATAGATTGACGTTGTAATGTTTAATGACTGTCGGTTATTTTAAATCCCAGTTATTTTAATTTTTGACTTTAAAGAATGTCTTTTATGCTAATATTTTTGTACATGTAATATTTGTCATAACTTCAACACTTGGTTGTAAGTGAGTTTTGTAGAGCAAAAACTATTTTTAAAATTACCTTATTAATGATTTTTTCTCTCAGTAATACATAATTTTCAATTTGGTTCCTATATGTTAAATCTTATTAAATATGTATCTACATGTATAAACGTTATCGATTTGATTTATGCAACTGTTAACCTCCTTAAGTCATTTTTAATCTAGTCTGTATACATGTAAAACATTCTTAATTTAATTCATGTATATGGAACACATTATTAATTTGGTTTCTTACATTTAAGGACTGAATTAAAAATACACTACACATAGAGTGTTCAAATTAAGAAAATGTTACATGTATAAAAATTAAATTACACTATATGTATATATGTATATGAACCAAATTTAAAATGTTTAAGAAAGTTAGCCATCATTGTATAACGGTAGAGACTAAACTGCTAACATTTATAGATATAAAAAGTTACGAACCAATTTTATATATTTTTACATATAAAGAACAAACTGAGAATCTGCAACACAGCACATCATGCAGAACAAAATTATATGTTTAACTTTTTTACTTAAAATAATTTTAAGAAAAAATAAAATGAAGCACACCCATAATACAATTTGGATTCAACATTTCTTGTTTCTGTACATGTGCGCTAGTTAATAAGATTTATGTTATTGTATATCAGTAATAATGACAATAATGATAAAATCCAAGAAAAGAGATCCACAGATTCATGGTAGGTCCGGTAGGAAACGCACGCATGGCAGCGGCAAGGATGAGTAATGGGTTCATTTCATAGCATTGGCGTGGCACGTGATGCGAAACGTCGAAGTTAAAAGTAGTCAACGCACACGTGTGAAAGAGGGTTGCAGTGTGGTCAATGGTGGTGTGCCTTCGAGAGTGTGGATTTTTCCTTTTGACCCAAACCAAAAGAAAGGGGTAGGGTGTGACTGCCACGTACTGCCATAATAGAGACACTGCAGTACCCTAGACCCAGTCAAATTCAACGCCATCTACTTTTACCTTCCTCCTTCTTGCCTCTCACATTAATAATCACTCTATAGGAATATATAATATATATGGTACCTTTCAGGACATTTTCAATTCATCGTGTCCGTATAAGAAGAATTAAACGCAATTTTATCTAAAAATATTTTAAAACTATATATTTTGCTTAGCAAGTCAGATTTTATTATGGACCTGCAATTCATTGGCTTTATCATTTTCTTTTTGTTTCCAAATATCTCTCTATAGGCGGTTTCAAGTTACAGTTGAATTAGACAAGGCCAACATGCTATAACAAATGGAAGCAAAGGTGTGGATCGAATCCCACAATGAAATGGAGCATCGAGTTCAATAATATAGTTACTTGTTATCAACGATACAGTAACATGCATTTGATATCAAATTAAATATTAAAAATAAGAAAAAATACAAATTAAATAAGATTACAGATTTTTTTTTTCTAAAGAGAGAGATAAGAAAAAAATGCTAGTAGTATTTTAAACGAAAAGTATATAACTCGATCTTAAAAAACAACTTACCCTTAGAATAAGTGTATTTATATTTATTTTGTCTAGTAACATTTTATGAATATTATTGCATTCCTGATTTTTATTTGATAGATCAAGTTTACCAAATTTTATATAATTTAAAGATCAATTAAATCATTTTATTTTATGTAAAATAATATTTTTATACCATAATTAAGTGAATATTGATTACTATATTATATACTTACACATATTTAGTTTATCTAAGATTACCTACAAAATGATAGATACTACTTGATTTACAAATCAAATTTGTTCAACTTGAGTTTTATATAAAAAAGAAAAAATTAAGTAGAGTAAGTTAATAAATTTAGACGCATACAAGTTAGGTTACAATAAGGTACCCTTATCAGGGTCAATTAAGGTACTCTTTCTCACTTTTAGATACAGTCACAAATTCTAATATAATATTAGAATAGTATATATAAGAGAAGACTCGAAGTCCAAATAATAATAATAAAAAAAAGATTGGAAAAATTTGGGAAACCCAAAATAAGAAGTTAAGCCAAAAGAAGAATATATATTAAAACACAAACTTAAATACAAGTTCAACTGAAAAACAAGTCAGAACTAAGTCGAAACAATTGGCTTTTAGGAGAATTAATTGAGAACGGGTCCACATTAAGTAGTTAATTAGACATAACATAAGTTTTAAAAAAATATGCAAGTAAAAGGACAATGCTTTAAGAAAAAGTTTTGAGTGGTTTTTAGACAAGTACGTATCACTAAAGTTTACAGCACATGATTCTAATATTATTTTTACACTTTGAGCGAAATACTTCATCTTGTTTTAAATATAAGCAATAAAAGTTTTTTATTTTTTTCTTAAATATAAACAAATTTCAATTATGACTTAATTAATAAAACTATCTTTCTATCAAAAAGATTAATAAGGTTCATTTAATAAGACTAAAAAATGTATTTAATATTAAGTTCCAATGAATAATAATTTTAAAAAATATATTTATTTTTAATTAAAAATAACAAATTTAATAAAATTAACTAATTTTCTTAATAAATGTTAAATATGTTTTTTTTAAGAAAAATCAAGTCTTCATTGGCATAAACCAGTCTCAGGTAATTAAGCCATTTCAAACAATCAATCATACCCAATTGAAACAGGGTCATCTTCTCTTGTCCTGTTGTTCTTCTCTATTTTCTCTGGTCCTGGCATCCAGTTACCCCCTCCCTGCAGAGTATATAATTTTGGCCAAATAAACCAACGAAACAAAACAGACGGTGTCGGGAAAAAAAAGTGTATGTCTATGAGAATAAGCAATATGAAATTAATTTTTGAGCTAGCTGATACTTGCAAGCATCTAAGTCTCGTGAAACATGGGATTATGACATTGTGTGATGGTCACGCGTATATATTTTAATGCTAAGAATGATACTTCACATATGGGTATTCAATGCTTTTAATGGTGATGAAGTCACACCCCATAATTCCTTTCTATTTCCATGATGGAGTATAGTATAAGAGTAGCTATTTCTTAATTGTCCATTGCTGGTGTCTCAAAGTTCATCAATCAGCAAACATGGGAACTATGGCCTGTAGATAATTTGGGCATGGTCCACTACCCTGCACCTTTCTTCAAAGCAGATTAATATACAAATATCTTTCCTATTCCTTCCCACGTAACCCACAATTATGTGAATAAAATATAATATAATATCCACCTAAACTCAATGAAGGGTTTGTATGAAAGGAGTGGTCAGTGCTTATCCACTTCTTAATCGTATCAAAGATATGGTTCACAAAACAATATATTAAAGAAACGGGAGAAGAAAAAAAAAACAGTAAGAATGATTTATAGATAATAGATCATGGTTGGGATCTATATATTTTTCAATTGTTTGAGGTTTTTCAGAGAATAAAGAAAAATTGACTCATTCATGGGATGGATGATCTCTTGTTAATTTGGTTCATTTGACGTTGTAGAAAGTTTCCCTGTAATTATTGTTGAAGTTTGACATGGAATTGGCGAAATCAAGAGCTTTGTTAGACTTTGTCATCAGTTTTTTTTAGCAATATGAGATGGGACCCCTCCCTGATTAAACTCTTGAGATTGATGAGTAAAGTTGGGGAAATTGCTTCTACATGTTTACTTGTGGCATCATGTTTCTTCTTCATACAAGCATTTATTGTTTAAATTTTTTATATATAAGTTTTATTATATTAAAATATTGTTTTTACATGTAAATGTTGTTGTTTATATGGGGAACAACCGTACAAAACTAACATTTTCTATCGAGAATGAATAGAAAAGTATCATTTGTCAATACCTTACATGCTAAATGTTTAAAAATATATAACTGAAATTGACTTTAACTGAAGAAAATTTATAATCACTGCATGTCTGCATCAACACAAATAACTTCATCTAAATTCAGTTGAATTTACTTAATTTTTTTTATTAAAACTAAATGAAGAGAAAATAGTCAAGGTAAAATATTTTTATACTATCCTCTAATCATACAATTAGTTATGAATAGTAAGGTGGTTCACTTTTATAATAATTATCTCAAAATTTCTTCTTATCATGATTTATTATTGAATGACAATATATTTTTTTTACATTGATAATGGATAAAAAAATCAAGCTCTTAATTAAATTACCCTATATCTCTTTCTAATTAAAAATACAATCTAATTATTTTACATAATATTATTTACAAAAATTCATGTTACAGTATAAAGTTTTAATATAGTTAATGATAAAAAAAATACTCGTCAAAAGAAAAAATTGCAATTGGGATGCTACTAGAATGGAATTTAGATAAAGTTTAATATTTGTATACGAAGCAATTGAATTCCTTAAGAATGTAGAGCATGGGATCCTTTATATAAGTTATTTTTATGTTCCTTGGTTGATGTTGGTGATCCACAATGGGAAGGTGATTTGGATATATTCAAAACTTTAATTTGCAAAAGTAACTGCTTATGAGATCGATTGGTGTGTAGAGCACAATCCGACAATGGTAAATTCCGTGCTAGTCATGCCTATGTCTAAGGAATAAGGATATAAGCATGGTTTTAGAAGTTGCTTCATCATCTTTATTAGTGACACAAAGAATGAAAGGTTGATGGTGGGGCTTTTGGTTTGGAGATGCTCATCATGAGATGTCATTGCCACAAACACCGAAATAATCAAGCATCTCACTCCTATTTTGCAAATTAATACACCACCTCTCTTGAATCAGATCCTCAAAGCAAAGTAATACTACAGTCTATAGTGGATTTGCGGATTTTTTTTCTTCTTCTTCTTCTTTTCACATCTGAACTTTTTAGCAATTCTAAATTCACGAGGGACTCAATAGCAAAATATTCTGGTTCACATGTTCACGAGGGGCAGGGTATCCTTTGTACCCATATATATCTTCTTTCTTAATAATTCTTTTTACTGATTAAAAAATGAGGGGCTAAATAGCAAAATAAATAAATTAAAGATTTTTTAACAATAAATAATATTTATTGTCCATCAGTGGAAAATAACATCTTGTAAGTGGCACCTAAGAGCATAAGCTCATAAAAAGAAATAGATTTCATGAGGTTGGCAATCAACATCAAAATGTAAAAAAAGAAGGGGCGGGGGGGCTTGGGGGGCAATAAACCATAAATGTTATGTGATCAAAGTGCATAATTTAAATCTTATAATGTATTTATTTCGCTCTCTTAAGTTGAATATGTTTTTAATCTCTTATAATGATTCCTAAAAAACATGTTTTTTAGCCTTCGTTAATGGAATGTGTTAGATATAATACTTATTCTTCACAAAAAATTGTCTCATTTTTCCTTTAATTATGAAAAAGATAATACATGACACATGTGTAAACCAAAGATTAAAAATAGAAATTGAAAACACATATTACTTATTTGTATCAACTAAAAACATATTTAAACATTTTATTTTTATTTATAATTTACGTCAATGATAAGTCTGTCCTTAAACTAAAAATAAAAGGCTATATATACTTCCTGTATTTTTTAAATTTTATTAAAGTACTTTAATTCAAATCTTTAATAAATTTATTTTCCTTTTTTCTGTGGGATCTTTTCTGAATTTATGTTATAATTTACTTTAAGGATGAGTCTTTTTTATAAACTAAAAAGACAATTTTTTATTACTGTATCCTCACAAAACATTATAGTAAAAACTAAGAAAACATTTATTCTGTAGAAAAAAACATTTGTAATTATTATCTCTTTTTAGAATTTGAACTTTAATAATTTCCTTGGAGGTATATAATTTGTTTATATATAAGTACACCCAATTATTGTCTTTTAGGGCTACACCCAATTATTGTTGCTTAATATTTAATGCAATGATTGCTTTTGCTTGTAAGATTTGTTCGAAATGAAAAAGAGATAATTTTTTTGGCAATAAATGAAAAAAATATATAAAATTTTATCATTTAGTAAATGAATAATAAGAAGAAAAAAATAAACAAGTGCGAGTTCTGTGATTTATTAAAAACCAAATCCGACGTTAGTTACTTTTTATTAAAGATAAATATAACAAGCAAAAACATAGAATATGCTACCTAATAGACATTCATCGAAATCTTTAGATTTATATGCTATATTTATATAATATATTTCTTTCTTTATCAAGCCACTTTTCTTTTTTCTCAAATGAGATGATGATAAAAATAGATATGTTGTCACTCTTGCACAGAAGATGTGCGAGCGTTGAAATACTGAAAACTTTCGTAGCATCACCTATTATAAGAAAGAAAAAACAGGATATTGCAGAATTTTGATGGTACCGTAATGGCGGCAGCCCCCATGAGTAATGACACTTATGGTCTTCCATTCAATCATTGATTGTTAATGGGAAACTCTTTATACCTTTCTGGATTTCTATCTAATCTACGGAAATTAAATTTGGTTATGATAGACTTTTTTTTATCCAAATATTTTCTGTAAAAAATTGGTGTATAATTAGTAATCTATGGCATTCCCTGCATTTTGTACAGGGCCAAAAAAATCCAACCATTTTATATTATAATAACCCTCTGCTATATTCCAAAATCTTATGTACCTTCATCTACAATTTCTCTTGGAAAAAATTAGCCACCAATTACCTCACCTACACGCTGCATCATCGCACTTCCCTGTAATTGCTAGCTGAATCATCGTTTTCAAATTAATTACCATCATAATCAAGCCAATGATTGCTACTAATTCAAGCAATTCGAATTGAGATAGGAGTTGCAGAAGTGAAGGAGATAGTGGGCAAGTTTCTACTCTGAAGTTTGGAGTCTACATGGGATTTAGATTCTCTGCAGTTATACTTTAAACTAATGATGAAATTAATTAGCCATTCTCATGATATATTGTTTATCTGTTTAGAAAAGAGTATTATTGATCATGTAACTAATCCTCATTTTAGTTTAGCCATCTAAACTAAGTTTATGTAGCATTCAACATTTATAGGTTGTTCAGTCAAACTTTTGATAGAAATAATATTAAAGTATTTGATTTTAACAGAATGAAAAATAATAAATTATTATTTTTATTAATAATACTATCTTAATATAAAGTTTTTAAAATAAATTTATTTAAATGTTGACAGAAACTTTTCTGTGAAGCATTAATATAAATATGTATTTAAAACTTTTGTGAGCTCCAGATAGTCAATTTTATTCAACAAAATCTCTAGCTCCGTGGATCTTAAATTATCGTAAAATTGATTTTAAAATTCAAAATTGTTATCAAACACAACAATGAAGATTTGACTTTCTTTTTTCACTGCAAAGGTACCTTTACATTACATTACTATAAAAGAAAACGTACCTTTACATATATCCAAACACAATATATTTGGTTCATGAATGAGATACATCGTATAACGAAAAGTATTAATTAAAAGGAAACTCTCTTAACCTAAAAAACTGTGACAAAGCTTTTCCATTTTATTTGTTGAAACAATAATTGTTTCTAGAAATCGTAGTATGCCCCTCAATCCTCATGAAATGCTACTATTATAAACTCTAATTAAGGATGGCCAACCGGGACCTAACGCACATGATTAGGGCCAACCTGATGCTTACAATTCAGTTCCTACTATTTATTATTAGGTTATACATATAGTTGCTTCAAACACCACATAACTTCTTATCTTAGTCACCTGTACAATGTGAATTTTAATGAAACATCCTCTTTCCAAACAGACTTCATGTTGGTTGAGGGCTTGATTAATTCTATCAACATTTTATATTGACAAACGAAGAATTGTGATGTGATACATAGCCAAGGCTTATAGATTGTATGCACATATAGTAGGGACAAGACAAGACCCAATATAGCTAGTACATTTGGGTCAATAAATGAAAGATATTTCATTCATATTAATAAACCAAGGCAAGTTGGATTAGGACAAGCCCCCTGAGCAGCCTAAGAAAAATATCAAATGTTTTACCATACATATTAAAAAAGTATGCTGCATTAGTTTAATACAAGTGGACGAAATAAGCGTGGGAAAACCCACGCCCACGGTGAAGAAAATGTTTTAATCGCGAGTAAAGTAATGTAAGCAAAATAATACTGGTATATGATAGCAGCAGAGAGATAATTGATAAATAAAACGATAAGATCAGTGAGATAATTGTGAAAATGAAATGTTAATATTTAATGAAGATTAAAAAGGAAAGAAGGAGGTGGGTTCCTTACGCACAACGCATCTTGGTTTGGTTTGGGTTCGGAGCTAGCTTTGGTTGAAGACTTTGTGCGGATAAGAACAACCCCTACCCTCTCACTCATCTTTTCTCTCTCTATGTACCGCTTCCAAGTCCTACAAGAACCCATTCCCTCCCTCATTGCCCCCACTCTTCTCCACTTCTCAAACTTTGTAACTTCAAAACATAAACCTCTGTTCTCTCTGTTCTCTCTGTTTCTCTTCAATCTTCCTAAAAAAAAAACAAAACACAAAAAAAATCCACCCTCTCACATTCTCTCTCTCCCCTTTCCACTAACATGGCAATTGAAAACCAAGACAACACTGTCAGAGAAATCAAGCCAAAGAACAGGAGAATCATGGTAAGCATAACTAGATTCTTTCAATGAGCTTCTTCCTCTTGAAGGGTCTAGCTAATGTATATGCTCTGTTTTTTCTTGGCATTGGGATTCTATTGTGTTTTGTTCTGTTTTTAAATTTTTGTGTCTGACTAACTTGTTTGGTTTTTTTGATTATTTTTTAAAAGGGTGCTGGAGGCCCTGATGATGACGACAATAGGTGGCCACCGTGGTTGAAGCCACTGCTTAAAGAGAGCTTCTTTGTCCAATGCAAGTTGCATGCTGATTCTCACAAGAGCGAATGCAACATGTATTGCTTGGATTGTATGAATGGCCCTCTCTGCTCTCTCTGCCTCGCTCACCACAAGGATCACCGTGCAATCCAGGTTTGTCACATCACATCATTCATTAGTTTTTGCACAGAAACTTTGCATCTGACACATTTTTTTGGCTCAGGTCTCACACAGTCATTGTTTATCAAAATCACCCCTTTTCCATTTTTGGGACTACTTAGATTCTTTTCCTTTTTTCTCTTGATTTTTTTTTTTTTTGCTACAAGTCACACCTTTCCCCTAATTTCCTTCCCCGCACTGATTTGAAGTTTGAACTCTCTCATTAATTGGTTTCTATTTATAATTTCTGTGCCCAATTGTCCATCTTCCAACCGTTTCCTGCATTTACCAAACTCCTAGAATGGTGTGAAAGTAACCACACAATGGGAGGAAAAAAATGTCAGCTTTCGGTGATTGAGTTATTTTCAATGCGTGTATTGTGTGTCACTGTGTCTAGTCTAGTGTCTAACGTTTTTAACCATTCCCCTCTAATGTGTTTTTTTTTTGTTGTTAATTTTTGACAGATTAGGAGGTCCTCATACCATGATGTGATCAGAGTCTCTGAGATTCAGAAGGTGCTGGACATCACTGGTGTCCAAACCTACATTATCAACAGCGCAAGGGTGGTGTTTTTGAACGAGAGGCCTCAACCAAGGCCAGGAAAAGGGGTCACAAACACTTGTGAAGTCTGCGAGCGTAGCCTTCTTGATTCTTTCCGCTTCTGTTCTCTTGGTTGCAAGGTACTACTATTTTTTTTTTTAACCACCAATATCTTTCCTTCATTTCAGCTTCTGACTAAACCAACTTTGAAAAATTAATTAAAAAAAAACTTGGAAAATTGTGACTTTATTTCGCTTTCTTTTGAAGCGAGCAGAGAAACACTTTTTAGTTGACTTTTCTTCACAGCCATGAAAATGGGTACCCTTTGATTCACGGGACTCTTGGATCCTCCAATTTATTCTCTTTTGCCTGAATTTCCTCAAGAGGCATTAAACAATCACCCCCTGTTTGAAAATCTTGGGATTTGAATGTTGACTTTTAACCTTTTATTAGTCTAACTCTAATGTCATAAACAACCTTATGTGTATTCAATTGTGAATGTCTTTTGGTTCATTAACCGATGTCAACATGAATTTGCAGATTGTTGGAACTTCTAAGAACTTCCAGAAGAGGAAGAAACAGTCAATGGCAATGTCATCAGATTCTGAGGACTCATACAGCAGCAACATCGTCCATGGCCTTAAGAAAAACTTCAAAGTTCAGAGCTTCACACCATCCACACCACCCCCAACTTCGGTTAATTACAGAACGGCCAAGAGAAGAAAGGGAATGCCACACCGTGCCCCAATGGTTGGACTAATCATAGAATATTAGTGGGTAATTTTAGGTTATTTGCTATAATGCCCTTAGGTATAAAAATACCATAGTAGTATACTGAAGCAAGTGTTTGGATGTCGTTTCATCAATATCCAGTACTCGAGCTTTCCTAGGGCCGGTATTTGGAAGTGTCACCGTCCGTTTTTTTTTTTTTTCTTCTGTAGTGGTTTCTAGCGTGTTGTATATATAGCAAAGTCCAATAGAAGTGGAAAAGGGTGAAGAAGTAGGACATAAGACACCTGTGAAATAGTTAATGGTGCAGTGATCAAAAGAACGGCGTGTAGCAAAATAAGCAAGGCTCGTTTTCAACCTAGTTAAGGTGGTGATATTTGATAAGGACTTATAGGGTTTGGTTTCTAAGGTAAATTATTATTACCTAAGTTTTGGGGTAAGAGGATATGCAAATAGTGGCTAAGTGAGGTTGGGGAAGACGACAAATGAAATGATGACAATGTACTTCTTGGAAAATAGGTGGTATGTCTATATTATATGAAAATACCAAAATAAAGATATATATTATTTCAATTATTTCCCTATTTTTTTTTCATGTTGTTTAATTTTGAAAGAGAAATTTCCCAATGTTATTGTAACTGTGTCTAGTGGCGGTGAATGCTGGTGTGGGCAAGGTAATATAAGCTTCCAAATTTCAATACGGTGGGGCCTGGCGCAGCCGGCTTATATGGGGTGGGTTTCGTCAGCATGGACACGTGTAAATTATTCTTTGGTCTTTGTGAAAAGCAAAGTTTTATTGGCTCTCGAAAATAGAGAATTGGTCAGCCGCCTCAATATAAAAAGAAAAACGATTATTCTATGGGCGGTTCCTTACATTTTGATCCAATGCCTTATATTGAGCTTCGTTGACGGCTGTGATCTCTTGATCTTCCCCCAATTATGGGGTAGATTTCAGATTGGTGAAATCAAAGGGTTCATAGCATATTCAGTGGAATAACTGAATTATTTTTTTCTTCTCATCATATCACTTTTGACATTTTTACTTTAGTGTTTGAATTTAATTTAGATTTTGGGGTTATTCTTACATAGTAAAAAAGAAAAGATAATTAGAAAAACATTAAAAATACTATTTTTGAAAAAAAAAATTCTTGAAAGTTCTTTTTTCCACTTAATTTAGATTTTTAGATTTTTCTTACATAGTAAAAAAGAAAAAGAAAAAAATGTTAGAGAAACATTAAAAAATATTATTTTTTGAAAAAAGATTTTCTTGAAAGTTCTTTTTTAGGATGCAACCTCCGACATAAATTTTTTTTAGTGAAAATAATGATAAATATAATAGAAAGAGCTTATTAAGCTCAAGAGTTGAGTTAAAAAATCCCTATTAAAATGCTTTTAAATTGTTTCATCTTACTTTTCACTAGTAACTGTATAAATTTAAGGCCCTAGTCAAAACTTACATGGGTTTGTCCTAAACAGAAGAGTTTAGTGTCACTTGTTGGGAACTTTCTTAGCTTAGCAATTTGTTGTTGGGAACATTCTAAACGTGATTTTTTCTGAGAGTTGAGGATCCAACTCTGGCTGAACTAGCTATGCATTTCAACTAAACTTCCTTAATTGGGAAAACAATTGTCGCCCTCTTCAAAAGAGAAAGAAACTAATCACGGTCAGAGACAAGTTTTGATTGGTTTAATGTGAAATGCTTCCTTATGGAGAATGCCTATGATTTTGAGGAAGTTGTTGTGAATTGGTTATTTAGTTAATGTTCCTTGGAGTTCAAGATTTTAGATTCTCTTAATAATAATATAAAAAAGGATTCCTTCGAACTTTCTGACCAGGGATTTTTTTTGGGTGATATTCTGACCAAGGAAGATGATCTCATAAAATTGTAGTAATTGTTGTTAGCTACAACTAGTCACACTCACTGACATTTGATCTCAACTAATTAAACTCGATGTGCAGTTGTCATCATTTTCTTCAGAAAAGCATTTTTAACTTATATGTTGTTCCAAAATTTTAAAAAATTATTAGATTACAGGAAAATTGATTCTATCAATGTTTTCTTTCGTAACGTAAATAAAACAAGAAAATATAGCCTTAAAAATATTTTTCTATAGAGTTGAAACCCTCGAAGCAAAAGCAGATGAGTAGTTTAATTACAAAATAATTTAACTGATATCAAGATTCAAGTTTTTGTTGACTTGAGAGTAATATTAAAAACATCTAACAAACTTAATTAAATAAAAATAAATGTTTTTATTGTTTAAAAAATGTAAAAAAAATATTTAAATACAAAAGTATTTTGATTAATCTTCATATTTTGAAATTAAGATTCTAAGGTATATGTAAGTATTTTTTTAGTTCCTATAAAAAAGAAAAAGTATTTTCTTAGTTTATAATATTTTTGTTTATGTATTTTTTTTATTTTAACCCTTTATTTATTAGAAGAAAGAGATTTTAATTAATCTAATATTTTATTAATATGTAAGTAAAATTTGATAAAATATTTATATTAAAAATTAAATTAAAATAATATTCAAACGATTTCATCTTTATTTTAATATATTAATCATTATACGATTATTTTTGTCAAAATACTTATTTTTGTTTTTGACTCATTTTTTTTATAAAAAGAAAATTACATTTCCCAATCTACCCGAACAGGTGAAGGCCGCTAAGTGTCTTGTCACAGGGTTCGTTTTTATTTTCTTTTCCTTTTTTTTCTAATGAAAGATATTTTACCGTCTAATGTTTTATTATTTTAATTTTGATAGCGCGTTTTTAACTTTATTGCTTTTAGACCGACTTTGTTATGCTTTTTCGCTCACGTGCCCGCTGCCGTCACACGTTTAACGTGGAGAAATGCCTGTTCAACACGTTACTTTTTTTCTACTTCCGTGTTTCACTCTTTCTTATTTTCATTTCTATTTTCTAGTTACCATCTGCCCGGAAATTATCCTATGACCTACTTCTTCTCTTGACATTACTTAATTGCTTTGCTTTTCATGTCTTTTCTTACAACAAAAGAAACCAGCGTTAAAATCAATAGTTTCTTAAAACATTTGAAACATGTTTAGGTGAATAATTGAAACTATTTTAATTACGGCTCATAATGTGAAGAATGTGTGTGCTTGACTGACGATAATTTAGAATACTAAAGGAAAGTGAATAGCCGGGAAATATGTTTGATTCACACAAAATGATGATCAAAGGGATAACAACGAGTCCAAAAGAAGAAACTAAAGTAAGGAAGAAGGTAACTTTTGTTTTAGGTAACCCGGCATACCCCCAGAAGGTGTTACATGTGTAGATTCTTTGATGGTCCGTTTGCAACACGTAGATGGTCCAGTTATTTTTTTTAATTAGGAGACTAATATTTTTTCTTTGTGGGAAGAAAAAAGATGATGATTTAGAAGTTAGAGAAGGGTGTTGGTGCATGACGCGTGGCTTATGGGATGAAAGAGAGTGACACGCTGCAACAGAATCTTTCAGGTAATGAGCTCAGAACCGTCCAACGCATCGCTACTTACGTAGTATTGTACGCCAGAACATTGCGGTGCCCTCGCCAAGGAGGCAAGGACAGGGTCATATTTATTTTCGATTTCATATTATTATTATTAATAATAATAAGAGTATGATATAAAATCTTATATTATATTATATTGGAATGAGAAGGTTGAGAATTATATAAGTGAATGAAAGATTTATAAATCTAAATTTTATGATTTTGTATTAAAGTGTGGTATTAAATTATTTTTGTAATTGCTCTTGATCCATTTATGTAAATCTTTCGATGTTTATCTCCCTTAGATTACACAACAACTTGTATCAAAGTTAATGATTTGACTAAGTGACCTGCTCATACGAGTAAGATGATATCGATGAATTCTTAACTTAAAGATTCATTGTATTTGAAAGTCCTTTTGGTTATAAGTCCAGGTGACGTGTTTCATGTGACGTGTTCCATGAGTAGAACAACAATGTAAAAATATAAAACATTCGAACTCTAATGACTACTATAGATATACGAATGAAAATGATTTATCCTTTAGAATAGACTATTATGTAAATGAGACTCACACTTCAAAAAAAAATTATTGAAATACGAATATAACATGAAGTCCCACAATCATTTAAAAATAAGAAGATTGAAAGTAAATGAAAAACCAATAAACTTGAGCATTAGAATTTTTAGTTAAAATATTGTGTTAAGTTTATTTATGTGATTATTTATGACTCTTTTTTATATATAAAAAACATTTTACAATATAAAATTATATTCGTATTTTTTTAATCAAAAGTTAGTTTTTGGAGATTATGTTAAAATTAGGTATATATAATAATTTGAAATCATTAATTATTAGTACAGTTTAATTATAACATATGTTATCTTTATTTTTGAAGGGTCAATTTTATAGCTGCCTGCTGTCCCTATACGATATGTTTTTATCGATGTTTTCTTTTTTATTTGCATTATTACTGATTGCATATATTATATCAGCTATAATATTAATTACTAAAGATGATAAAAGTCTGATGTAGTTTTCAGTGCAAAAGAAAAACTAAAAAAAAGTTCTAATCAGCTTGCACTTCTTTTCAACAGGTGGGGTTGATTTGACTAAGAGGGTAAAAAAAACGAAGAAGAGTAACTTTTTAATTTATGCAGAGTTTGACTATAATGCACGATTATTTATTCATGGGGAAAGAGAAATGATGCCGCAAGACTTGTGATTTTGGCCTTTGGGATATCTACCGCATGAGTTGTGAAATAAATTAGTCAATGTGTAGGTGAATGGAAGAAATCAACTAAAGCGTCGAAAGAGAGGAAAAATCAAACACAGTTACGTAAGAGGGCAAGCAACAAAGCCATGCATGTTAATGTTACTTATGAGAATCCTAACTAAAACGTCCAAGGGCTGGGATTGTTACATCACACATGTCAGTTCACATTTTTCGTCCCACTAATTAAGTTAATACGAGACAAACCTTATTAAAAGGACTCCCACACCAATAATAGAAAAAGGGTATCATCTTGAATTAGGTGAGACTCTTTACAAAAAGTTTCTTCCGTGTGATCAAAGCTTTCATCCTATTTCATTTCAAGTCGTCATTGACGTTAGCTAATTAAGTGATAAAAATTAAAGAAAACTTTGTGATGGAAAGTTGCTAGTGTGCTGGAAATTGAAGAAGCTTGAGCTTTATATGTATCTTCCATTTTGATGTTGTGTAATGGTTCAATTGTATTAAGCAACAGACAGGGTAATCTACAAATCTTTCTTCCGTTAATCGTGTACATTAGCACTATCTTATTTCAAAGTACTCTGTACCTTTGGTTGTTTTCTAGTTTTAAGGTGCATTCTTACCATTCATTAGTATCCTCTTCAATTATGCGTTGCCCATGGCCATATTTAAATATTTGAAAACGAAGGGAAGATAAGGTGACTGATTTTTAGAAATTTACGGGAGAATTTTAAAAAAATCCTTGTCCATAAAAAATTGAGATTATTTATACTAGGCTTACACGCAATATGCAGTTATCCCTAGCGTACCTACATCACAAATAAACATATATGCAATCATATATACCTCTCTATGTCATTTCGGTACCCCCGTAAGAAAATGACCAGCGTGTTGCAGCCTAATATGGTTACAATTTATCAGACTAGGACTTTTCTGATCAAAACTCGAGTTCACACTGAAAAAAGCTATTCGTTGAAGAGAAATCCTTTACTAATTCTTGAATCAGTTACCTGCTTAAAAATATTTCTTATCATAGTATCACAAGAAAAAAGTTAATTCAGAACAAAGAAATATTTTCATAATGCGCCATAAAACATAAGCAACAAATTATTTAAAGCATTTATTTCACTTTATCTGGGCACCTAAAGTGGCTTATACACCGAAAAGTCTCACGCAATTTATTTATTTATTGTTTTTAGCGGGTGCATGGTGGCTGCCATGTAAGAGCACATTATTAGACTGCGAAAGTGTGGTGGGTAGATATATATGCATCTAACTCACCTCCTTCTACTTTTTCTAGTGTAGATTAGCTTCTTTCTTTTGATGACTGGCTCATAACCCGAACCTTTCTCCCTAAATGTTTCCCAACTTTACATAACTTATGTATAAATCCCTCTGAAGTGTAAATTCTGCTTTGTTTCTTTCTCCTTGTTTTCTTTGAGAGAAAACCACTTTAAATGTATAATACGGGAATGGGAATAGGAATTGCATTTCTCTTTATCATTGAATGCTCATCAAATGTTCACCTTTCATTGAAAGAGAGTCATAAAAAAACTTGTTTTTCCGTAGCTTCAGGTGACGGTGGTCCCACTTAATCAAATTGCTTAAGCCATGATATCACTAATTTACTAACTTTTAAAATAGTATGAAGATATATATGATAGCTAAAGCAAAACAAAGCCTCTTTCGTGCCCACACTCCAATGCACACCATGCCGATTGTACAACTTTTATCCCCTTTTTATATTAGACTGTTTGTGTTTGTGCTCAAATCTTAAAATACACACGCACCCTCTAACTGTACATACTAGGCTATATATTCATTATTATAGATGAATCGGATGATGATTAAAAAAGAACAAACAGAAACATTTCATATATGATTCTAAAACTAATTAATTACCCAAAAAGTTGTCACGTGTGAATTGTTATGTTGTGAGGCTAGAAGGCTTCGTTGTCCTTTCTACTAATTCTATATATAGTTAGTTATATGCCACCACGTACACGCTCACGAATGTTGGGGGATGGGCACGCAAATCACAAATTTCCCTTTGTTTGGGTGGAAACGCAAATTTCACTTTGCACTGAACAAAATATCTCTTGGTGAAGAGCAAGTGGAAAGACCATCTCATATGATAATGTATTAATGTTTATATTTGGATTAGTACCGTTCAGATTGACCCATTATGTTAAAAGATTATATATATATATAACATATTTTATAAGAAAAAAATATCTTAGATAAGAATGAAAAAATTAAATTTAAATTGTATAATCATAAACAAAAGATTAAAATTTAATGTTAAATTATTATATAACTTTTAAAAAGTTCGCATAAATATTTTTAAGTAATTACATAACATTAAATTTTAATTATTTTAAATTAAATGAACGAATAACTTCTAAATATTATAAGTTTATTATTTCTCCATATATATATATATATATATATATATACACACACAAGAAAAGATCAAATTATATCGATATAACTTAAAGAAATATTACACCATTTTATAACTTGATATAAAATATGATTTTTATTGATTTAACCTTTGAATTATATTTACATATTATCAAATATTATCAAAAATTGCATGTGTTAAATTTTATCAAAATTGAACATAACAAGAAAGTAACCAAATTATTTATATTTTGATATATTTTAAAAAATTTATATTACATCGAATTTGATCTGTATGAATAATTTAACAAATAATTTTAAATTAATATGACATTTTGTATATATAAATTATGTAAAATAACCTTTCAATCTAATTAAAAATTATTAAATGGTGTAATATTTAGATAAAATTAACCGATATAATTTTATCCTTCTATATATATATACACACTCGATTGAGACTGCTTGTGTTCATTTCTGGTGGACCTATATGGCTGTCTGCTATTTCCAATTAATCTAATGTTTAAAAATTAAGAACTTCAAAGCCACAAATTTGAACTAATTAAGCACTTTAACAGAATCTATTTATTTTTATTTAATACATAGAAAAAGAAAGAACTATAGTACAGGTTGAACTTTGGTTATCCTCACTGTCAGAGCTGCTTTTCTTTTGATTCGGAGGGTTTTAAGGGAAATAGGAGTGGAGACAGATGATGACCTTGCCCAACTCCATTATTTGGTTTGAGAAATACTAATTGATAGCTAGCAACCACATTATTTTCTACTATATGGACTATTCTATTTCCTCTGTCTAAATTTGCTCTATTTGTACTAATAAAATCTAACACTTGTGAGAAATAATGTGTCACGCGTTGGTAGTATCTGAAGCACACACATCAACAAAGAAAAAATATATATATCGTTGGTAGGTAATGCCTATGAACATTACATGTTTTGTTGGTGCATGTGGTTTGGATGGAATACATACACATCATCTGAATATCTTCTAATTACTGAGGCAAACATGTCACACTTTCAATGTCTACATTACCAAGGCATTCCTTCAACTTGTAATATAAAGATATATCTATCATGAAACTTAACCCAAAGAGTATCCTTGCTTTCTGAAGAAAATTAATGTCTATAGCCCAAAAATATAATGTCTGCTGCAGCTGGATATATATGTTTGTCGAAGGTGCCTTCTAAGGCTACGATGGAATCGCTTTCTTGAAGTATTAACAATTAATAAGTGGTACAATTGATTTTTTTTGTTAGGTAAAATTGATTTTTTCCACTTCAAAATCTCGGCCTCACTTCCGCATGCTTTTAGGCATAAAACTAGCAGTAAGACTATAAGAGGATTCCCTAGCTAGTTTTTCTTTTGTAGGGGTATCAGAGATAAAAAAAAATCTCCATGATCATTTCCACTTTTCAAATGTTTGAAGAACAAATCTAATTTGAGCTCAAAATTCAAGGAGTTGTTGAAGATTCTACAATAATTAATATAATACTCCTTATTTTGGATTATGCGCAAAGCAAAATTCCAATTAGTGCAATGATATATAAACCAAAATATTGTGTGTAACTGAGAACCAATCCTTATTTTACGAACGAATTTTTGGTAAGGCACTAAGCAAAATTCTAAATGTGCACTGATATACCCCAATTCTGTCGAGCCACAAACTGACACAGTTACCCGTAAACTGGCAGAGGCTTCCATAAAATTCAAGTTTATTGTCGCTATTTCACAAATTCTATCATTGGCAATCTTTCCTATTAAATTATAAATAGTAATGACACGTATAAATAGTAACGTTATTAGGATTGATTCAATAATTGCCCCTAATAACATGGGTCGTTAATAATAGTATTGCTGGATCATTTTGGGTTAAGCAGTCCGATGGAACTCAACTTTGGTCATTGTCTAATATCTGGTTCCTATTATATTTGCTTTATAATGCTCTCATGTTTCAATGCACTAAAGACAGACATCAAAAGCATGTGATTAAGCAGAACTGAGTTAGTTCACGACCCCTGGACTATTTTACCGGAAAAAGTCAAGCTCTTAAATGGATGAATTAAGTATGGACTAAAATATTTGACTCATCTCAAAAGGTAACAAACTTATTTTCCCGAGTCATAAATTCTATTACAAATAAGATAAATGTTTTGTTAATCAGTATCATTAAATATTAATTAATAAATTTTAAAAAATATTTATTAAAAAAATTATAGAAAAACACAAAAAACTCAAAACAACATAATTTAGTGTATTTCAATAAAAAAAATTAATTTTTTAACCAGTAATCTTAGATTAATATTGGTTAGCATTTGTCACAAAATAAATATTAACAATATATTCATCGATATCTTCCGTTACAACTCTGCTCAAATCAAGATCGAATTTCATATCTTAATTAAAATTTTAAGTATCAAATCACTTCTAAAACATTTGGTTATCATATTCTTTTTAACACATTTGTTTAGTGCTACTAACTTAATATTCCATTAATTTCTATGCATTAGTAGTATTCCAAGCGTGCAAACGAGACAGCCACCATAAATGCGATATACAGGACCACCTTTGCTAGGGTTACTTCTGGGGCACTAACGCCCAACCACTCAAGGAGACACGCTGGAATTCTGAAAGGGCCCGTTGATGGAAGGGGTCTTCAAATTTTGGAAATTGTCTTGGTCCGTGTTACTAACTATCCTCATGCCCTAACAATTAAGTACTGTAATTAGTATCATTTATAGATTTTTAAAGCTTAGTTTACCATCTCTATACGGAGCTAAATAATTGAATTTGTAATGCGGTGGCATGGGAATGAAATGGGACCGGGGTAGAGTTGAATGAGGGATGTTTTAATTTGTGTTGTTTTGTTCCAACTTCCAATCCATATAATGTGGACTTTGTTTGGTAGGGCAGTGTTGTGATGTGTAAAGGTATCGAAGTAGTACTATCTTCTGTGCATTGGATCAATGGCCAAGCGGTGACTCTATCTGACACGCTCAGAGTGGGTGGGAATTCTCATACTTATTTGTCAGAATCACGGATCAGTGGCTGAGTACTAATAATTTATGCTTGACGTAGACTCTCAAATTTTGCCCATTCATTGGGTTTGGTTTAGCTTGTCATGAACTTTTAGAGTTAGTTTGCTAAGACAGAGAGTGGAAAGAAAATATGATTAATTAATGAAATATTTTTTTATTTATTTGAAGAGAAAATATAAAAAAATTATTTTTTAGATAAAAAATTAAATTTTTTTTATTTTTATTTTCTTTTCAATTCAAATTTTAAAATTTTCTTTCTTTTTCTATTTCTCTTTCATCTAATCAAACATATGATTAAAATTTTAAAATATGAATGGATCAAATGTTAATAGTTAATTTCTTTTACAACGTTAGTGAGAGAAATTTAAATTTATAACATCTTTTTTCTTTCTTCAATCAACAACTCAATCTTATAAATTATAATTCTTGATTAAATAAAACTTACAATGATATGAAGTTTTTTCTTTCACAAATATTGAGTTGAGGCTTATCAGAAAGAAGCTAACCAAACATCATGTTATACGTCCCTCTCATCATATCATGCCTCATCTTATGTGAGTTGAGGCTTTCTGTATTTTACGGATAATACAGTACTTTGAAATTGAGAGTTCGTAATACATAGTGCAGTGTAGGGGTTTTGAAATTCTAGCTCCATTAATTGTGATGTGTGACATACATGAAGTGTGAACAGTCCTCCTTTGAGCTGTGAGAGACTTTGTGAATGATAAGAAAAATATTTGATATTAGTAGCATGTGTCTATTTTTATAACATCATTTATTATATTTATTATTATTTTCTATCTTTTTTTATTTTTTCCACTTTAATCCACCCAAAATAGTTTAAAATTCAAAATGTACTAGCCTATGTAGTAGTAGTAGTACGGTATAGGGCCTTTTGAAATTTTAGCCCACGCCCCACCAATCATGATGGCTGACACAACTACTACATATTGTTTTCACTAGTGGCATATTTGTTTCGGGTCACGAATTAAATAATCTCAGGGCAGCAAATTTTCTAAGGACACACAAAAAAAAAGTAGCAAATTTTCTAACCATTTAAAGAACCAACGTTAGATGCTACTTTTCATGTGATGTGACATTTATTGGTGACTCTTTTATATGAACGTCTTTCTTAATAAGAACTTAATTATTTAAACAGCAAATCATTATTTCTTGAGAAATTAGTCCTTTTTGCTACATGTATTGGAAGGCTACTATTACATGAGGCTGGAAAGTGGAAACCCAATGGCCCATATTGCCACTAACAATTAGAGGGATTTCCCTGATCTACGGATCCACATGTTATAACTTGCTGGGTTTAAAAGGATCCCAGCTAACCCCAATATTTATTGGAAAAATACTGTAGATACTATTCTTTTGTGCCATGAATGTCCAACCCAATTGAACCATGTCCATCATGTTTCAGACTTTTAAAAACAATATGGACTCAACTTCTTATAGCAACCCAAAACAGTACGAGACCCAAGTGGCCCCAGCTGCAAACAAATATATATTCGAAGAAAAGCAACCCAAGAACAAATAGCAATCACATAAAGAAAGTATTAAGAAACAAAGAAAAAGGGTCCAACCCATACCGATTTCTGGTGTTTTTATTCTACACTCCCCAAATTATTTTCTTGCACTTTGTATATTGTGTTTGGAATATGATCATTCCAAAAAAAATACAGAAAGTCCAGGAAAAAATTTGAAGAGTACAGGAAACAATGGCTTCAATTTTTATACGTGGGTATTTAGGTATATGAGTCTTGGTTTCGTTTAGCTTAATCTGTTTTAGTCTGCATTTAAATGGAAAAGATTGGGTTGGCCTATTAATTAAATGGATCACATTTTTATCTAATGGACTGGTTTGCGGGTCTATTAATAAAATAATATTTAAAAAATTACAAATAAAAAAATGATTGAAAACTTGGAAATATTTTTTTTTATAAAAAAATAAGAACTTGTAGGCTTAATTATAGATGTTATCATCCAATTTTTATTATTTTATAAATTTCACCATTCAAGTTTTATTTTCGTAAATTTTATCATTCAAATCTTTAATTTTTGCACATTCTATCATGTAAAGAAAACAGTTTAAGGTAAAACAAAACAACATATTTTGTTATCAAAGTGATTATAAAATGTAATAAATATAAAAAATTGAATGATAAAATTTGTAAAATATAAAAAATTTGATGATAAAATTT
>PYAF01005594.1:3292828-3332109 GCA_007407185.1 Glycine tomentella
AACATATATGAATTAATGAAATAGTAAAATTTTAAATTAAACTTCATCTAATTTGTCAGTCACATAATAAAACATAGAAAATTGAATATGTTTAAGTGTTTACATAAAAAGTTATAAATATTCAATTATCAAGAAAGAGGTCAATACTAGTAGTATTAAACATCAAACAGTAAAAATTCAAATACTTAATCCTAACAGCACATCAAATAATCTTAAGTAAATTAAAATATGAAAATCTAAAATAATAAATATCATTTTAAAATAATTTGTCTGCGGACTAGCCTATTAACTCAGATAAATCTCATTTAACTTGCAGGTTCAACAAACGGGCTATATACGCATGCGTTTCAATATCGGTATTTTGATTCAAGAGTCAAATGGACCGCATGCAAGCTGGTCTAAAACTCATATATCCACTTCTACCAATTTATTAAGGATATTTTCAGTTTATTTTTTTTAAATATACTCGTTCTATCCTAAATTTATTGATGTTCAAAAAATCTAAATCAGCACGTTGTAAATTCTCTAATATTTTTTTCAATTCTTATAAATAAATAAAATTGATTGATATTTCAGAATTTTTCACATAGAATAAGGAAAACAATTATTTCTGTTTCAAGATAAGAATATTTTTAGAGAATAAAATTAGAATAAATGTTTTAATATTCTATTGAAACCAAACACATAAGTTAATCTAAAATTTTGGGTAAAATTTTTTTCCTTTATTTTTTCAAATTCTTGATTTTAATTCTCTAATTTTAATTCAAATATTTTGTTCTTCACTTTAAAAAAATTCACAATTTTAATTTTTTAACTTTTTAATTAAAATACTTTGTCTCCAATCTTTTTTAAAAACTATAACTTTAGTCCCTTTTAAATTTCAGGCTTGATTATATATTTTTATTTTAATAAATTAAATTTATTAACAATTAAATAATTATAAAAAACATTTATCATATAAATAATAAATTAATATGTGACAATCGACATTTACATAAATTAATGTTTGAAATTGACAACAAGAACTAAGATGGTAAATTTTTAAAAAAGAAAAAATTAAATATCTCTATTAAAAAATGAGAAATTAAAATTCATAAATTTAAAAAAATAATAATAAAATATTTCAATTAAAAATAACTAAAATCATAAATTACGAAAATTATATTTGAACATACGATTTTCTTGGAAGTTAAAACATCAATCAATTAATAATGGAAGTAACTCCCCCCCACATAATTTGCCATTGGATACCCGCACCAGTTTAGTTTGAATTTTAAAAGCTACTTCCATTTTTGGAGCGCCAAAGTCTTTTGAAGGGTAATAGTAGACTAGGACAACTATGAACCCCGAAAATCCTCCATTAAAGCAACCTTGTGCTTACATACCTTGTTTGCCTCGTGAGCTGAGAAATCAGCTTTCGGTGCTGTCCACAAATCACGCTGAGCTCTCAAAACCCTTTTAAGTTTCAACCTTCAACACTCCCCATAAAAAACCAAGCATCTTTTTTCTTCTTAAAAAAGTGCAAGAGACAAATCCATACATCATGCATTATGTTTTTCTAAACACAGCCTCTAATAATAATAATTAATTTAAACAGTGACCCAATTTCATCACCACCAACTGTTCAGTACGAGACTTTACTAATAAAATAAAAAAGCACATATTGAACCTAAGCTTCTCAAGTGTAGCCTTGTTTGTATTTGCGGAAGAGGTCCTCAGTTTTGGCATTCCTAAAGGCACAACAGCCTACCAAATACACAATTATTAAAACAATGACTGTGATGATTAGTATCACATTGGCCCTTCTCCACTCCTTCCTAAGATTTGCCAATAAACCTGCCTTGCACGAGTCACAGTTGTAGCAAAGTTGTGTTTGGTCGTTGCTCCATTGTAGGCAATCCATATCCGCTGCTGTGTTGATGGGGCTAATCCAATAGGTTGGATTCACAAACGTGTAAGCACATTGCGTTGGTGGCTTGCAGCACCCTGACTGCATGTAAATGATATCAAAGCAAGAAAATTAGTGAAAACTATGGTGAAAAAAAATTAACAAATTGAATAATAAATGGTTTAAGAATATAGCTAATAACTTTGTGTTGTCTATCTTTTGTCAAGAAATCTTAGTTCTGACATTCAAGAATAATTTGTCCTAGGATTGTTATTTTTCAGAGATTGGTGTTTTTAGGCTTTACGCATAAATCTGTTTGTGTACGTAACAAGATTTAGAGGCTAATTTTTACCTTCTTGGATAAGGGTTTGGAGCAGCCTAGTACTTCAATTAATTTCTTCTTTTACTGTATATATATATATAATAAATAGATATTCAAGAATATTTTTTCACATTGAACCAGAATGTGTTCTGAAGGAAAAGATAAAAAAAGGGGTAACCTATTCAAAAAGCTTCAGTTTCGTATCTTTTAGAAGTTGAAAGTGTAAAAATGTGAGAGTACACAAGGACTTGCGTGAAGTTATGAAAAATAATAATAAATATAGCAATTAGCAACCCTTATAAATATAAATTTATTTTCTCTTCACCATTAATTATTATTTCTACCTCATTTGTTCTTACGTTTCTTTCTTCTTTGTTTGCTGAATATTCTTTCTTCTTTTTTAAATCACATCTATTATTTTCTTTACATTTCCTTTCTTCTTATTTTTCTGCTCCTTCCACCCTAATAAACTCATTTTGGGGTGTAAGCTACATTTATCCTTAATATATAGTTCCATTTCTTCAATTTTCATACGCTAATCACCTCATCACAATAAAGAAAAAAAAGTAGGAGACTAAAACCATGAAACTGAACTCAGATCTCACAATGATTATGGCAGTTGAGGTTAACTTGAGCATTAGAGTAATAAAAAGTTTATTTTTAAAAAAAAAAAATCATATAGTCTTTTAAGCAAATATTTTCTTTCAAAACAATGGCATATTCAAATATGAACACTGCTATGCTAACCGGTAGACATTTAGTGAGAGAAAGAGATACAAAAGAAAGAAATGTAGGTTTAGAGTGTTACCATTCGTTCAAACCAAACAAATGTGATTAATTTTAAGCATGTAAACCAGAAGAAGTTGATATTGACACAGTCATACAGAGGTTTAGAGAAAAAGTTGAAAAGAGATTAAGACGTGTTTTGTTTTTTCTTTAAGCGTACAAATGTTAGTGGTTAGTTTTGTTAAAATTTTGTACAAAGTGAGCCTTATAATAACTCCTAGAAACTAAGAAGTGTTTGTGTTTACCTGCATGGGAGTTAGACGCGCGTTGAAGAAGTCCTGAGCCATTCGATAACCCTGGTTAAGCTCAGCACACATGTTGGTTTGGCTAAGACAGCTTCTGATGCGGTCCCACTTGAAGGAGCTTCTAACCCTACGACGAAGGTAGCCAGAAAAATCATCCATGCGGTACTCCAAGTAAGCGCGGTTGGGCTCAATGTTGCCGTGTCCCCGAAGAGTAACCATGTAAACAAAAGCGACCAAAGACACTAAGAGTATGAGGAGGAGGAGCATCGCAACGAGGTAGACGATGAGGAGCCACGAGACTCTGAAGAAGGCTCCAATGAAACCTGCGAGGGCCACGACGAGGATGAGGACTCCGAGGATAATGACGGGCCATTGCAGGAACTGGACGCAGGAATCGGCTTCCCCGTTTAAAAGCCAGATTCCGGCGCCGATGATTGGGATTGAGAGGATCACCGCCACGAAGTTTATGCATCCGATCACATTGTTGCTCATTGCCATCTTTAGCACTGCTTTGGTTCTATTTTTGTTTCTTAGAAAGGGCTGCTAGTTGTTGATGAAAAACGAAATGGAGTGAGTGGGTGATTGAGGCTTGGACAATCCATAAAAAGGTATCAATTTTGGATACATAGGTGGAGTGGTCTTTGCTACCCTACCCCACTCAAATAAATTTATTCATCTCCTTGGATACCTAAGAGCTGCTATAATAATAGCAACAATTATCGTCAAGTAATTAAAATAAAAGAAAAATAAGAGAAATTAAATACTATTAATGTAATTTTGATAATTATTATATTATTTTTATAATGTGATTTAGGAAGGTTGATCTCGAGATTGGCTTGATGTTCTAGTTCAAGAGTTCATATCGTGTTTTATTAAATCAATTATTTGAATTATATCAATATTATTTGTATTAATTTTCGTTAAAATTGAATAATAAGAAAAAATAATCAAATAATTTATATTTTAATATATTTTAAAATGTTTATATTAAATTGATTTTAATTGATACGAAAGAGTTAATAAATAATTTTGAAATAATATGAAAATTTTCATATATTATTTATATAAAAAGAAATTTTTAATTTAACATTGATTTTTAAAAGAATATTATTTAGTTTAAAGTTATAAAATAATATAATAATTATTAAAATTTTATGTTATTTATGATTTTTTTATTTCCTCTTATAATTTTCATAGTAAATTTTTTTAAAATTTTTAAATCAACGATTTAAAGATATTGATTTATAAGATCCTAATATAAATGTTAATAACATTTAAAAAGTTTATAGTTATATTACTTATATTATGTAGTTATTTTTTATCATCTAGTATGCTATTTTATTATTTTCTTTCTCTATTTTCATTACATAAAATCACAATAACACGTATAATTAATTTATCTGGAGATAAGATATTTGAGAGGTGTGGTAAAATTCTCCGGTTGGGGAGCACAACTTTTTGAAAAGTGAGTCCTTGTACAGTACACACGGAGACAAAAAAGGGAAAAAAGGAGGGAAAGAGAGTGCTTGCCAGCAATCTATGGTAGCCTTGTTGGTCTTGGACATGTCAACAAAGGTTCTGCATGTCATGACTTCTCATGTCTTTCTCTGCATCCAAGTTGTCTTTTCTCACATATCATCAACACTTTCAGTCCGCATGTTCACATTCATTTTTTTACATTTTCATTATATATTTTTGTCAAAAAATTATATTTTAATACCTTTACTATTTTTTTTAAAAGTAAAATAAATGTAAAAAATTATATGTAAAACAACACCATTGTTATAAATAAAAAATTAATGGTTTGTGTATTTAGTTTTTCACTCCTTTTAAATTTATGGTTTGTATTTAGCTTTTAATGAGCTTTGAAGTTCTTCAGTTATCATACTGCTAAATGCTTTGTTTCCTTAATTGCCACCATAATATAACTGAATTTTGATGGTAGAACAAAGAATTGTCTCCACCTCTTTTACATTAGTTACCTCATTTTCCATGATTCTTCATTTGATTGACGAGTGACTGAACGATGGTGAAGTATTTAGCTTCTTTTCATTTTTTTTTTGTTCTTGATCCTTTATCAGTTTTAGTTCAAAATGTCTCCTCAAAACTTGCAATCTCATTTTCACAATCTTTTCACCCCGTTTTATAACAATTTTCTAAGATGTCCCAGACTTCATTTGCAGACTTTTTTTATAAGCAAATATAGAGATATATTGATGAAATGGGTATATAAGATATACCTATAAAGATTACATAAATCTTTAATTTCCACAATACCTATCAAGTCTGGAAATTGGTTATATTATATTTATCATTGAGAATGCAAATATATAATAACCAATTCCAAAATTGGAAATTACAACTGACAGTCACTTTCCTTTGCTGATGACGCAGTAACATCTTTTTTTTCAAACTTTGAAGCATCAAAGCTTTGATGTACGACGAGCAAATTATAATCCATTTTTTTCCTATAAAAAAGTTAATCCTTCTTTTTTGAGTTGTAATAGGTTGTCCTCTGTAAATTAGTTGGATTTTCATGTGATTTCTAGATTTGATCGTTAAGATGAGCTATAAAAATGATTCGGTGGTTAAGAGATAATGATAAAAAGAAAAAAATTATATATTCGAATTCTTTCTAATAACAAAAATTAATAAATTAATAATTAACATTATTTTTTTTAAAAAAAGAAACTATCACTTCATAATAAACAACTTTCATGCTTGAAAAATCACTAAACAATCTCCAAAATTATGTTCGAGATCGGAGTACAATAACATACTGTGTGTCTAATGTTAGGAGACTCAAATGAATTTCTCACAAAACATGTATAGAAATATGTGTTCGTTCAACAGTTAGCTTAACCTTAAACCAAATACACTCTTACTTATGACATCAATGAACAGTTTCCAAACATGTTTATTTAAATGCTCAATTTTCTCACATTTTCTCCCCTAAGTAGTTATGACCGACTTTACTCTTTAGGCCTAGTTTTAGGCGATACCCTAGGATAAAAAATTACAATTTAACCATAATTTTATTATCCTAATACAATGCATGTTTATTTTATTGTTATAAATAGACTTTCGAGTAAAATGAAATTTACAAAAACATGGATCCATCCTTTTGTAAAATTAAACATGTGGATAATTAGATTTATTTTAGAATTCGTGGATCGCATTTTGAATGGAAATCTAAACATAATCATAATATTTAAGTATTATGTTAATTGTCGAGCTAAGATTAATGAACTTTTTTTTTCTAAAAAATTAATGAACTGAATCACATGGAGATTCTTTGGAACAAGAGATATCATGTGTTCCTAAACAAAATGCTGCACAAAATAAAAACAAAACAAAATATCTGTAGCGCTGTCCCTTTATCACTTTATCCACACTGTTTGTGCCACCAAATTACGAATGGCTACTTTAGAATCAGCCCTCACCCTCGTCGCACCTCAACGGTTCTCTGCAAAAGCACCAATCTCCATCAAGCTCCATGCTTCCACCTCCCTTATCTTCTCTTCCAAGTCCTCCTTCAAAACCGGAAGACTCTGCTTCGAGTTATGCTCCACTTTGCAAGAGGTAGCACCAACAGAGCAAACACCTGAGCCAACCCAACCAACAGACAACGTAAAGAAACTCTACGTGGTTAACTTGTCTTGGTCTCTGACGGCGGCAGACATGAATGACCTCTTTGCTCAATGCGGAACCGTAACTGACGTCGAGGTTGTTTTAAAAATTATAATTTTCCCTGTCACCCTTCCTTCTCCGTTATGTTTGCGTAATACTCCATAAAAAATAGGAACTGCATTTGGAGTTTGAACCTAAAAATAGTCTTTTTATGTATGTAAGGATAAAAATACGATATGATATTTCTTCTTTTACCTTCGCATAGCGAGAAGCTTATAGACATATAGGTAGTTTTCTTACATTTTATTTGCATGGATGTGGGTTCAATGGCCCCTACATCACTAAAATCTCCTTTGATAAACAATCCTCGTCATGGAACTAGAGTAGTGTTCTAAGCTTAATTTATACATAATTAGTTTTGGGACCCGTGCGGACGCGGGTCGCTATGCTACTTTTTGTATAAATTATTTTTTAAAACTTGTGTGGATGGAGGGGAAAGGCTAACATTAAAATGCTTGTATTGAAATAAGTAGTTTTTTGTGGAAGTAAGTTAAATATAATAAGATATGAAAATTTATAAAATATAATAGTCTGATAAATATAGAGGTTAGTTATTATAAAGCGAACACAAAATATAAACAAATAAATACATAAACAAAGCATTGTTAGAAATATAAGTGTTAGTTATTATAGAGTGAATATAAAAGATGTGTATAAGCGATGAATCAAAGTCCATGGTTGCTAGTGGGATTAGGGAACTCAATTATGAAATCCATGTGTGGTTTGATGTTGTATTAGCCAACGAAGGATTTCCAACTAGCGCCAATCTTAGCATGTTTGCGGTGATGATCGAATACAAGTTTGCATGGTCTTCTTCGTGCAAAAATAATGAGTGAATCCTGAATCACGTAAGAAGTAATACATGGCTCTTGGCAGATCCTATAATAAAGATTGGTGATTAATACAATTGGATATACGGATTTAAAATATTGAAAAGACAATGTTATGGTATGTTGTCAATAAATGCTTACCAAGGCATTGCAAGTAACTTTGTATTCATTCAAGAGTATGCGGAAGATGACTAAGTTAGGGTTCGATCTATAAATAGAATGTCATTGTGGAAATGCATGTGGGATAGAAATGCTTTTGGAAACAATTAAAAAAAAACAGATTGGCCATAAAAGGTTAAAGTGATGTGATGATCCCCTGGAAGATCATAGTAGTGTTTTATGGCAGTCCATCCATCCACAATTAAAGGGTTTTGTAAGGACTGATTGTATTTGACAAAATGACGTTTACCATGACAATCTATCAATTGTCATATTTCATCTAAGTTTTTTTTTATAATCTAAAACAAAACTTTTTGGGAGTTCTACATAAGGTTATATATAACAATTGACCAAATATTACTGTCAGTGTAAGTGATACAAGACAACAAATAAAACATGTAATGAAGAACACATAAGGAAATGCTTACCATGTCCTTAACATGCATAATATGGAGTAAATGTTCGAATTTTCTATAAAGCTGCATCATTTGTTGTAAATATTGATACCTGAGTTGAGTTCGATTCCACGGATTAAAAAAATACATAATGATACAATATTGACATTTCCTTTTGTTTATGCATTGGAATATTCTCTACTAAAGAATTAACGTTGGCTTATTTTTATGTATTATTTTATAATTTGGAGAATTGGGTTTTTTTGTTTTTATTATAGTAGATAATAAAGAGCAAAGATGGGAGGAGCAAGGGCTATGACTTCGTTACTATGGCTTCCGGGGAAGAGGCTCAAGCTGCTGTTGATAAATTTGGCTCTTATGTAAGTTGTTTCCTTTTGTTCAATGCATATATATACCACATCCACATGTATTCTGTTTGGTCTGAAGGATATATTGGATTGAACTTATGTAGTGTTGGTCTAAGTTGGGTGTTCACTGCTTCCACTGTCTTAATTTTTGGCTTCTGTTGTGGTGAGTTGCTAAGATAATTATCTCCCGCATGTCACTCCAAAATTATGAATTTTCTTAAGGACAAATCTTAAATGCAGTGTAATTGTTTAGGTGCTTTGGATGTTATTCTTTAATCAAAATTAGAGTCTTACTTCAGTAATTTGTGCATAATAAATATTTGTATTAAAAATCAACATAGGTGACTGAGGTGAAACTTCAATATTTCTTATTAGAGAATAACACTAAAAACACCTAAGTAACTACATTAAAGTTTTGCCTTTTCTTAATAGTGGACAATAGTTTGCATTCCAAGAATTCTTTAATGTAGTAAACCAGGGAATCACATCATTTTGGGCCAGTTCGAGCATCCAAGTTATGCAAATAAAGCCCATAGAGTTTGTAAATGATAAGTCACAATAAAATGCAGGTGAAAAACATAATTTTTGTCTCTTTACACCAGAAATACCCAGTTCCTTTTGTTTTCAATCCCGTAATGCCACCTTCACCTCTTTTTTTCCACATTTGTTTGTTGCATGGTGTGGTACTTACATTACAAGAAACTATGAAGTTTAGCTATTTGAGGTACAACTGAACATGGCATGCAAAATCTTGCCTTTATTTGGTTGGGACTAGACAGATTATTACTAAAGGCTAGAGGTTAGAATTTGAACTATCATTTCTAAATACTTTTATGCCGTGCCATTATGGAAGTGTGATATAATTAATTTTTTTTTTTATGACCATACAAATGAGTATTCGACAAAATTTGGTGTCTTTACCTAAAAAGAATCTGCAGTGGCGCATAGGATATCCTTATAAATATGATACCATTTTAATGATGTCTCTATGTGTTTTAGTTTACCTCTGGCAAAGTAATTCCAACATCCTAAGAAGTTAAACTCTAGGGGTGATGCTTAGACATATTTTAACTACATGAAAAACGAAATTAGAAATATTGCTTTGAATATCTCTTTCAACTTCATTATGATGACAACTTTGTTGACTTAAATTTGTGTGATTCAGGAATTATCAGGACGGATAATAAGGGTAGAACTTGCAAGGAGATTCAAAAAACCTCCTCCTCCTCCAGGTCCCCGTCCTGGAGAGACACGTCATGTAATTTATGCATCCAACCTTGCATGGAAAGCAAGATCTACCCATCTCAGACAAGTCTTCGCTGAAAATTTCAAAACGCCATCGTCAGCCAGGGTTGTCTTTGACAGCCCTTCTGGACGATCTGCTGGGTACGGATTTGTTTCTTTTCTTACCAGGGAGGATGCAGAGGCTGCCATTTCTACTGTGGATGGGAAGGTAATTATTTTCTTATCGTTGGTTACTTGCTCTGCTATTTAATGACTGGGTCTGGGATAAATTATTTGTGTTCATCTATGATTATAGTAGTGGCTTGGCTTTGAAAAGTTATGCTTGTAGAAAATAATATTTAATCAAATTTATTTTGAATAACACTTTAGGTGTGCATGTTTAGGTTCAAGAGAACTATCCTATAGCTTTCTTGGATACAAAACCATAAACTACCTAAAGGAGACTCGATTATTGTTTGGATTTGGATGGCTAAACTATATTTAAGTGTCTAGCTTGGAGTTGTATTTTGTTTATTGAAAGATTGAGTGGCTGGATATATGGTTTGAGCAATATAGGTTGAGTTAAATAGAAACAGTATTATATCTTATTGACATACGAGGGCCTGTAAACTTTCAGTACCTTCTGATTTTTCACTTGCTTTTTACCTCCTTTACTTTTCTTGATTTATCTACACATAGATTTTGATTCTAGATTTTCTTTTTAATTTGGGTTTCGGCCATTGAACATTTTAACTTATTATTTGCCATAAGTATATCCAGACAATGAGTTATTGCCCAAATTGGTTTTCTGTCAATAGTTTAGTAATACTTTAGAATCAATTTTTAATGATAGTTTCCACATGTTTCTTTTTCATAATTTTGAGTTATAGTAAGTAGCTTCGTTTGCATCTAGTAGCATTTTTTGTGCCAATATTTTACAATGACTAGAGAATATTATGTTACTTGCCAGGATTTGGGTTGTGATTCTCGATGGGGCTTTTGGTTCGAACTAGACAATATTAAGTATAAAGTACCTTTGAAAAAAAAACGATGTTATACTACAGTGATGCAAGAGTAAGATAGCATTGAGTACTTGCGAGGCTCAAGTCTGATGTTGCCACTGGTGTTAATCTTGTATGTACAAATGCTTATCAGTACAATAACAAAGTGGAAACAAGATGACTGAGTGAGACAATATATGACAATTCGTTTAGAATAAGCTGGATATCTTAAACAAAATAAACAAGAAGATGCATAAATATGCCTGGACTTGTAAGTAATAAGTTATTGAAATTTTCCTGCTGTTTATAAGATCTATAGAATTAAAGCTGTGAAGTTGCTTGAATTTGAAGGAGCATGAGCATCTGAGTGAGATCACTAGTTTGTTTGTCATTCTTTACTTTATTTAGCTCTTTACATAGTTCCATGTTTGGTTCCTTACAACCTAAGTTGAGTCCAAAGTACTATTTGGCCGAGTTTCCTCTGCCTTATTTGGTATAAAGTCATTAACTTCAATTGTATGTATTATGCGGTCAAAATTTCTGCATTTTCATATAATTCCTGCTGAAGGAAAGTTATTTATCATTTGCCTGTCCTTTTGCAGGAGTTAATGGGACGACCGCTTCGCCTAAAATTCAGTGAAAAGAATAAAAAAGCTGGAAGTGAAAAAGATGAAGACCAAATTAAAGATGCTGGAAGTGAAGAAGATAAAGAGCAAGGTTCTGATGCTCAACCGGAAGAATCATAAATTTTAGATATACTTTTACTGATCTTTGGTCGTGGTTTGGGATGGAGTGAAAACCTCTACGAGCTAGAATTGTACTTCATGTATAAAGAACTATGGTGGATGAATTTCTGCATTCCCAATATTTTTCACTAAGGTCGAGGTTACTATCCCTTTAAAATGTGAGTGAAAATGTAAGAATTTTTTTTATGTTAATTCTTATAATCTGAATTTTTTTCACTCCCATTTTTAAGGGTACTTAAGGGGTGATAAAATTTAAAAATCTTTCCAGTTAAAACTTGCAAACCATGTATCTTGAGATTCAACTCATTGAGGTTCTAGTTTCCATGATCACTTCACTGTGAATTTGTGATACTGAGTTTGCACATATCAGATTAAAATGCATAAATTGTTGAAAAATGAAAAAACAGAAGCTTTTTTTTGCCTTTTAATTTCTTTAAATGCTCTTTATTAGCTAATCAAATTAGTTTTGAAACATCCTTTTTTATTAGCATTTGTTAAATGCATTAAAAATACTTTTAAATGCAGTTTAAGGGAGTAATTGAGCTGTTACAGACTTGGTGAAGAATAGTTTTAGCTTTTTTTTTTCTCTATTTAAATTGGGAGACATACAGCTGAGGAGGGGAGAGCAGAAAATTACTCAGTTGTTCTGGTTTTCTGCACTTTCTTTTCTGTTTTGCTGATTATTTTTCTGTTTTGACAAGTTTAAAAAGAGTTGGGCAATTGTTCTGTGATATCCATAGCCTAAGGCCACAAGTGCACGTGTTCATAGGCTCGTTGTGTTAACCTTGAGGAGCAATCGGCATTTTGGATTGCACCTAGGTCTAGCCGAATTTTGCTTTCAGGGCAGTGGTTTTCCACGGCACAACAAAGTTTCAATTAGTTTTTTTCTTCTTGTTCTGTTAAGTGCTGATTACTATTCTCTATTTTGATTGTGTATTTATTGGATATGCTCAAAATAGTGCTGCCTATAGATTCTTGTGTTTGAATGATAATTCTATTTGTGAATCTAGAAATGCAGAATTTTTTGAGCAAGAATTTCCATTAAAGAAATATGTTAATGAGGTCGTTGGTTCTTCTTATACTACTTCAGTTACTTTATCTTTTCCTGCTTCTTCCTCTGCTCTAAATGAACATGTTAATGAACCTAGAAGGAGTAAAAGACAAAGAATAGAAAGTAATTTTGGACCAGATTTTGTTACTACATTCTTGGTTGAAAACAATGATTTTGATAAAATAAATGATGTTTTTGTATTAGCTTTCTTGATTGAGAAAGATCCTATAACTTATTTTGAGGCAGTAACTTCTATTGATGCTAATTTTTGGAAAGAAGCAATTAATAGTGAATTAGATTCTATCATGTCTAATCATACCTGAGATTTGGTTAATTTGCCTAAGGGAAGTAAAACAATTAAGTGTAAATGAATCTTTAGAAAGAAATTAAGGACTGATGGAACTATTGACAGATTTAAGGCTAGACTGGTAGTTGTGGGTTATACACAAAAGAAAGACATTGACTTTTTTGATACATTCTCTCCTGTTACTAAGATTGCCACAATTCGTTCTCTAGTTGCCTTGGCTGCTATTCATGGACTTGTTGTACATCAAATGGATGTAAAAACGACTTTTCTCAATGGTGATTTGAAAGAAGAAATTTATGTGGAACAACCCGAGGGGTTTGTGGTTCAGGGTCAAGAGAACAAAGTGTGTAAATTGAGAAAATCATTGTATGGCCTTAAACAAGCTCCTAAACAATGGTATGAGAAATTTGATCAAACCTTAGTAAGTAATGGTTATGTTGTGAATTCTTCTGATACTTGCGTTTACTCTAAATTGATTGGACTAGAATGTGTAATAATATGTTTATATGTTGATGACATGTTAATTTTTGGGACAAACTTAACTATGGTAAATGAAAGAAAATTATTTTTGTCCTCTCATTTTGATATGAAAGATATAGCAGAAGCTGATGTGATTCTTGGTGTTAAAATGAGAAGACTTGATAATGGTTTCTCCTTGTGTCAGTCATATTATATTGAAAAGATACTGAAAAAATTTAATTGTTATGATGAATTGCCTGTGAAAACTCCCTATGATTCTAGCATACATCTTAAGAAAAACAAAGGTTCTAGTGTTTCACAAGCTGAATATGCCAAAATCATAGGTAGTGTTTTGTTTCTCATGAATTGTATTAGACCTGACATAGCATATGTTGTGAGTAGACTAAGTAGATATACTCATAACCCAGGAAATGAACATTGGACTGCACTTCGTCGTTTACTTAAGTATCTTAAGGGAACTATGGATTGGTGTTTGTATTTTCATAAATTTCCTGCTGTGTTAGAAGGATTTTGTGATGCAAACTGGGTTACAGATACTGATGAAATCAGTTCTACAAGTGGGTATGTTTTTACTTTGGGTGGAGGGGCTATATCTTGGAAGTCTACTTAGCAAACTTGTATAGCACGTTCCACTATGGAATCAGAATTCATTGCTCTTGATTTAGCAGAACAAGAGGCAGAATGGTTGAGGAACTTGTTGAAAGATGTGCCATTGTGGGGAAAACGGTCTATACCTGTCTCTCTTCATTGTGATTCTCAGGCAGCTATTGGAATTGCCAAGAACAGTGTGTATAATGGAAAGAGGAGACACATACGCATTAGACACAGTTCAATTAGAGAATTGTTGAAAAATGGTGTGATCTCTTTAGAATTTGTAAAATCTGAGAAGAACTTGGCAGATCCTCTTACTAAAGGTCTAACAAGGAAACTAGTTCTTGAAACATCAAGGGAGATGGGGCTTAAGCCTTTGTGTTGAGGAAACTATGATGGATACCTTTTGTGGTGAAACGAAGCCCTATTAACAATCTATGACACTACACTTCTCGTCTCTATGACATGTGGTAGTGAATTGTGGATAGATTGATCTTTTAATGAGTTCATAGCCTTAATTGTTGGGTGGTCCTTATGAGATGGACTTGATGGACTCACCACTTGTTATATTATGAGGCTGAGCATTTTTGTGCTCTTAATGAATCCATAGCCGATTATGGTGGTGCTTTTGAGACGCACTTGATGGATTCACCTACCCAAGGTGTGCGCATGGCCATTAAAGCGCTTGTTATGATTATTGCGGATATCACAGATCTTAAGGCAATACATGTGTTGTGGGGGTCTCAATTGAAGTCATGGTAGTTCAAGAGTAATTCACTGCCTAGACAAAATTGTTGTCTTACTTCACTATGTATCAATTCAATCATTATGATATTGGTACTTAAGTGTTAATCCTTCTTTGCCCAATTTTTTTTTCTTTTTCCTCTTCATGTTTTACCATTTGTGGGGGATTGTTGAAAAATGGAAAAACAGAAGCTTTTTTTTGCCTTTTAATTTCTTTAAATGTTCTTTATTAGTTAATCAAATCAGTTTTGAAACATTCTTTTTTATTAGCATTTGTTAAATGCATTAAAAATACTTTTAAATGCAGTTTAAGGGAGTAATTGAGCTGTTACAGACTTGGTGAAGAATAGTTTTAGCCTTTTTTTTCTCTATTTAAATTGGGAGACATACAGCTGAGGAGGGGAGAGCAGAAAATTACTCAGCTGTTCTGGTTTTCTACAATTTCTTTTCTGTTTTGCTGATTATTTTTCTGTTTTGACAAGTTTAAAAAGAGTTGGGCAATTATTCTGTGATATCCATAGCCTAAGGCCACGAGTGCACATGTTCATAGGCTCGTTGTGTTAACCTTGGGGAGCAATCGACATTTTGGATTGCACCGAGGTCTAGCCGAATTTTGCTTTCAGGGCAATGGTTTTCCACGACACAACAAAGTTTCAATTAGTTCTTTTCTTCTTGTTCTGTTAAGTGCTGATTACTATTCTCTATTTTTCTAACATAAATTAATACCCAAGGTAACAAAATATTGGGTTTCATAAAACTAAACTCAAAATTCTGGCTTGAATGTAAGAAGCAACCAAAGACATTCTGGTTGATGCATTTCTACTTGGGATGTTTTTTTCTGCAATTCTGGAATTGCTTCCTGCACTTTCCATATTACTTTCGGAATGGTCATTCCATAAGTAATATGGGAAATGAATTCCGGAAGTAATATGGGAAGTGTGCTACCATTCCAGAAGTAATATGGAAAGTGAATTCTGGAAGTAATGTGGGAAGTGCGGGCAGCAATTGCCTTCTGCTTAAGTTTCATGAGGACTGTCTATTGGGGATCATTTGGGCTACCATGTGTATCATGTTAAGGTGGTGCCACTAAGGAGATAAATATGAACTAGCTATTTAATGTAATTAATATTTAGGAGTCAACATTTGAGGTTGAACATAAAATAGTTAGTTAAACTATTCATTTAAAACTGTTTTCATTTTAAGTTTTGGTCCTTGTACGAAAAAAATGTATGTTTTATTCCTTGTACAGTTTTCTTTTGTTATAGCGGTTTATTAGCGCTTGAAAGTTTTGTGGCAGTTTTATACAGTTAGAAAGTCTTATCTAGTGTTAGCGACAATAAGGGCAAAAATTTTCGGTAAAGATTTATATATTGGAACTAAAACTCATAATGAAAAGATGTATTTTTTGTCTCTATATTTTTGTCAAATCTTGTTTTTAGTTTTTGAACTTTGCAAAAAAAATCATTTTTAATCCTTCTTCACAGAATTTTCACTAATAGCGTTAGTTTGTTCAATTTTCCCACTTATTATTTTCATGTATAGAAACTAAAACTTAAAAAATAGACATGTATAAGGATCAAATAAATAGTTTAATTAAATAATTTTTTGTCCTGCCCTTGTCATGCATCTTGTGCAATTAATGCTGAGCATTTCTTTTTGGGTACATAATGAAAATAATTTCATTTGGTAGCTCATGTAATGCAATAGGACTCTCAAATATTTGTAGAACTAATGTAGAATGGCATAAATTTCACACTTAAAAGAGTGTATAAGAGTCCTTACAAATTTTTTCAGACCTGCTATTCCCTGAAAAGCGAAATTCAAGGGGTAAAAGTTTATTCTTTGTGGACGTAAACAGTAACCAAGTGCGTATAATTTGATTATTATTATGTTCTCTGTTGTGCCTCGCATGTTGATCAAATTATTGTGCAATCTGCTTTTGACCAAAATTGAAAGCTCCTATTCTTCTTTGTATGATTTGATTTTACTTCGAAAGCTATATAAAATCATATTAAAACATCTATAAACAGATTTGTATGCAATTTTACAATCACCTTATTAAAACCAACATTTAATTGACTTAATTTATTCTTTATAACAAAGGGGTCTAATTTAATTTAATTGATTGAAGAAGATATATAAGTTATATAAATTTTTTGATATTATCTTCAATTTTTACATATAAAAAAAGTTTATTAAAAAAGAATGTCCAAAAATAATGAAAGGAGAAGACTAAAAGAGACTATGTGACGTCAGAAAAAAAATTAAAAGCTACTTGAAGGTTTAAAAATGAGGGTCCTCTTTAGACTTTAGTTTTGATGTTGTCAAAAGACTCAAAAGGGATTGGATCAGGAGTGTCTCGGCTTTTGTGCATATCATTATGTCTCCGCATAAATTGAAAAAATAGACCGAGTCTTGGGGCATTATATATGATATTGACGGCACATCATTCATGTGAATAACTTCAGCAATTTCTGTCAGCAGAGAAAAACAGATGGAAAATGTTTACTGTGAAGTTAAAATTTGATGGTATCATAAACATTTCCTATAATGCATTTTTAGGTCATGCAGACAGCAAGACACAAAACTGACTGAGAATTTAGCAAATCATGCTTTACTTAGAGAACAAACTTTGTTAATTATTGATATTCCTTCAATCAATTGTTCTGACTAATAATTTTTTTTTTGGTAAGGCTACGTAGATGGATTAAAGCATGTCAAACATGTATAATTATATTAATTTTCATTATCTTGTTAAATATTCTCCCACTTATGATCAGAATATATACTTTCTAATTTATTAGAAGAAAGCAACATCCCTGAAACCACTTGACGTAAGTATGATATTTTGTTAATGAATCGTTGAAAATTGAAGTGCAGTACAAGGGAAGAGATTAAAAAAAAAAAAAAAAAAGCTCAAATTTTCTTTGCTAGACCCACAGGTTCAATTATTCTACTTGTGTATATCCCTTATATGCAAACTCGGGGTATCATTTAATTTGGAACTCTGTAGATAGGCACAAATCTAACAAAATTGCGTGGCTTCATAAAGAAGGAAATCCGTACGTCCAGCAAGTTAAGTTGAAAAGAGAAGAGGAGATGGCCCCAGGGTTTGAGCAAATGGTTGGTTGGGTGTTGGGTGAAAAGTGACAACTATATTATTGACTCTAACTTGCTTTTAAATACATGCTCTATCTTTCTACTGCAACTTTATTCCCTCAAGAATATATTCTCATAAAGTTGACTAACAATTTATTTAGGTTATCTATGAATAAAGATTATGGTTGTCGTGTAACTTGGGATTTCATTTATGATTATGTTAATTAGGACCCAGTTGTAAGGTATGAAACTGGAGTTCCACATTGAAAGTATAAGATTCTAATGTGAGATTTATAAGGTCTTGGATTCTCTGATTATAGTACTTATGATATGATTCTCCCAAAGTTGTGCTGGGATGCTAGAATTCAATTGAACGTATGGGATATTGTGGCCTTTACTATATGGAATTGGGACTCTCAGCTACAACAGTCAAATTTTGTTGTTTTGTATTACCTATAATTTCAGAAGATTAATATTGGAATGTAGTTACCATTATTGAGTGGTTAATTATTGGAATGTACCAGTGCCAGCTAGGTCATTTCTTTTGGTCTTATAATAATATAAACATACACTACGCTACGGAGTATATTTCTATACAAAGTAGAATAATGTCTAAGTCTTACAAAGGAGATCTGACTCATAAGGGAGGCAACTAAGCATAATATTCAACGAATAACATCAGAAATCCTAGTGTTCCCAACACATAAAATTCGCTGCTATTCTGTTTTTAACACTTCTTTGTTTTGTCAAGACTAGAGTTTTGCAATCTGTTTGCACTCAAGTATCCTCTACATGTCAGTGATGACACACAAGTTATTAGGATTTAGGACGTTTCTCTTTTTGAATTTTTATTGCAATTAGGCAATAACAACATAGTGCCAACACACTAGCCTGGCCTAGGTAATACATTGAAAGCAAAAGTCACGAAATTTCAAACATATCCACTTCTTAGTTAATTAGATACAGCTAACTTACGGCCACAATATTGGCTCCACACATAGGTAGGCGTACATTAATGAAGTTCTTGTGCTAATTTGGATGACCCTTTACAAGGACTAAATCGTCCTGTTACGTGAACAGTGAACAGGTTAAAACAACTAAAAAGAGAAAAGCATTCAACTTTTATAAATTCTCAACCAACATCACAAATTCACCACCCCCTCCTTAGTCCACAAATCATTGTAACCAAGAAAAAGAAACTAGGAAGGCAGAGAAGCTATGGAGAATGGACAGAAAAAAAGAAAAAGAAGGTGAAAGAAAAAAGTTGAAGTACACTTCATCAGCACCCCATTTTCCTTGTCTTTTCCCTTCTTTCCATCTAAGCCCTTTGGCCCCTTTTCCACGTTATCTTTCCCCTTTGATAAATCTAGCAAGTTTCTCTTTTTCCTTGCCCTTTCTCTTGCACAGATAAAATCTATAAGACCATTACCCTTTCTTGCTTGTATGTTATTAATCATTGTTTACAAGATAGAGATCCTCACAATCTCACCCCTTTATTTTCAGATGAGGAGCACGTAGCATATACATTTCTCTATGTTTGGTTGCTGTAGCTGCTCTAGTTATGGGTTTGTAACCTCTCTACTTGTTTCTACGTTTATCTCAAAGTTCAATTCTTTTGCTGTTAGTGGTAATATTCTATTATTCATAGCCTATTTTTATCCTATAACAATGACTTACCATAGAAGGAGAAAATAGAAACCATGTTTATAAAATTTACTTATATGTTAGTACATATAATATACTGTTCCTAAGTCCTAACTTCTAAGATTTTCTCTTCTCCCCCATCATGGCTTCTCTAGGCAACCCAAAAACTTGGGTTCCATACATGAACAACAAAGACTGTTCACAAGGATTTTGTAGCTTGTATTGTCCACAGTGGTGCTATGTAATCTACCCTCCTCCTCCTCCCTTTGAATTTCCCAATGATGATTCAAGTCCAAATTTCTCACCTCTAGTTATTGCAGTCATTGGAGTCTTAGCCAGTGCTTTTCTTCTAGTGAGCTACTACACCATAATATCCAAGTACTGTGGCAACAGAGAATCTTCACAAAGCGAAGAGCACGAAGAAAACGTTGAATTGGAAGAAGATGATCACAACCCTTCACTCCACGAGCCTTGGCATGCTCCAACAATTGGCTTGGATGAGGCTCTGATAAAGTCCATAGCAGTTTCCAAGTACAAGAAAGGTGATGGATTGGTTGAGGTAACAGATTGCTCAGTTTGTCTCAGCGAGTTTAGAGATGATGAAAGTGTTAGGCTCTTGCCAAATTGCAGCCACGCTTTTCATCTTCCTTGCATTGACACATGGCTGAAATCTCACTCTAGTTGCCCTCTATGCCGTGCTAGCATATTCACCTTCAATGCTGCAGCAGCACTTCATGTTGCTGCAACGGTCACGGAACCACCTTCAAGGAACGATACCTCTTCAGGAAACAGACATGCAGATAATGAAAACGTTGTTTCTGTTGCAGGGGACAGTGAATCGGATGCTTTTGAAGGAGAATTAGTCACACTCACACAAGGTGGAGCGGTTTCAAAGAGTGCATCGCGTGTTTTGAGTGATCTAGGAAACTTGAGAGAGAGGCATAGTGTAATTGAGATTAGAGATGAAGGGTATGATTCCATTAGAAGGACGGTTTCAATGGACCATTCCTTTCAAAGGGGTAGTAGTCTTTCAATTGCTGATGTTCTGCATGTGAATCAAGAGCATGAAGGGTGTTCTAATGGGGCTGGTCCTTCAAAGAATTCAAGAGCTGAAAGTAGCAAGTCTAGCTACAGAAGAAGGGTTTTGCATTCTGTTTTGAGTCCAATTGCAATGAAGAGATCATTTTCTAGTGGAAGGTTCTCCCTTAGCAGAAATGGCAGAGGAAAGCAATGGGTTCTGCCAGTCTGAGGAATAACTTAGTGATCTTTTTCATTTCCTTTTTTTTTTCTATCCTCTTTCTTATGATGATGAAGATCTAGAGGTTGACCAAGTTTTTGAGTGAAGATTTTATGTTAAATATAATTGAATCTTTATGTGGTATATTAATCAGTGTGATGTTAGTAGTAGCTGAAATCAAAACTTTTTTCTTTTCATGTATATCCTTTTGGGTTTGTATTTTGATCAGTGAGTTAACATTTTAGTAGTGATCGAAGATTAAATGCGATGCCTTAAAATCTTTCTTTTAGCATCGGAAGTCTGGAGACATATGTAGCTTTGCTCCAAGCTCTGCATCAACTTATCACCCTATCATGGATTATGCACACTTTCTTTCTTATAATACTTTCACGTAATTATTACACTTAAATGCCATTTTAATAGGCTTGCAAAAACAATGCAATTTTAATAGTTAGGTTAGGTTTAATTATCCATTTCCTTTCTATACTTGTCTAAAACAAAGAATTTCTAAGTATAAGAACTGAAGCACAAAATGTAAACAATTGTAGAGAGCAATGAATAATGAATCCTAATAATTAAATCTTTCCTAAATTTGTCAATTTCTTATATCAAACTTCAAACGAGTCAATGGTTCGTACGAGCAATGTATAATAGTATGGTTGGTTTAGGAAAGAAAGGGAAAGAAAAAAAAAAGTGAAAATTGAGATTTTTTTTAGATTGTTTGGTAGGAAGATGAAGGGAAAATAAATAATTATATGTACAAAATGACATAAATATCATAGATAAAAAAAAATAAGCTACATAATAAATATGGATTTTTTAAAATTATACAGAAAAAGAGTTTTCTCTTCTTTTTTTCTCTTAAATGGGTCAGATAGCTAGAGTAAGGATCCCATGTGAAATCTGTTTTTTTTCTTGTCTTAAATGTGATTCTAATCGAAGGAAAGGACATTGCAAATTTACAATTTTTTTTCTCATTTTTCATTTTTGCTTAATCACTATACCCACTTACCAAACAAAGGTTAAAGGATAACACTACTTGGCACCCAAGTTTGTAGGTACCTGTGTATATTGATATTTTAAAAAATATTTTAGTAACTTAGTTTCTAAATACCTATAAAGTGTCTTAACTGATTTAAAAAAATTTGTGCAAAATTTTTTTATTAAAAATTACGAAAAAAACTACTTTTAATTCTTAAACTAAGTATACATAATAGTATCATTCTATCTATAAATAATGTGCAAATTAGTACATTCACGTGAAAATGATGTACGCTTTATGATTGTGCAAACCATATTTATCGTTTTCATATCCACTTCTGCTACCCAATAACTAGACCGTAACTGTATGTGACAATGATTTTTTATGTACTCGTAAGGTGTCAAATCAGTGGTGACAGAATTGGTATCAGGGACCGTAACCGTCTCCATTATTAGCGGGTTGAAATAATTGTGTCCGGTTGTCCCAGTAATTGGACCAGTAGGGGGTGAAATATTCAAATTCCATTGAACCGTTCATATATATGTTTTGTTCAAAGTCATAGTCAAAGTATGAAATCAAATCAAATCATTTCGAACTCTCTATCCTCGACTGAAATCACAAAAGCCGCGATTTGATATCAAAGCTTACACTTCATTAAATAGAATGACCCTTTCTAACATGTCATGCATTATGAAAAGACTTCAATTATGCATGTTCATCCTCTGACACTGTGAACTTCAAAAGCTATTCCTGAGTGGATTGGACACGTTGTCCTAATTGTACACATGGTGCTCGTGGGATAGGTAGGAACACTGCCCAAAATGCCACAGAATTTTTAAAGAATTGTCAAAATGTCACGCCGTCCGTTTTATTTGTCAAAATGCCACGGAGAGTAAATTGTTGAGATATTGGGCGAGGTATGCTCGACACGTGGCAAACAGCGGTTGGGAGATGTGGGCGGGCAGCGACACATGGAAGTCGCCAGAGATAGCAGCGACTTTGATGTTATTCGCCTGCAGGTCCAACGACTTTGGTGCCACGTAATTCGCAATATGGCAGAGCGGCTTCAGGCTTGCATGAACACGCTATTGGGCCCAGCGATTTATGCTTTAGTAACCCGTAACTTCCTCCCTCACTCACTATCTCTTTCAGCCACATTTTTAACAAGTTCTTTTTAATACATTACTCAGTTAAAAAATTTATCAAAAATAACAACATCACCAGTGTTCATTAAATAATAAATAATAGGACTTATGCAATTTTGTGTCTTCTAACATATTGTAGGCCTAATCTGGTATATTATACTAGGTTAAATTGGTCTAATTTATTTTGGTATAAATTTATATAAATTTACAAGAAAATAAATTACAATACTGAATTAGATAAACTCGATTCTTTTTAAGGATACATTCTGTGGATCAAGAACGGATTCAGGATAGGAGTGTATTAAAGGGGTGGGTGAACTTCTTTTAAAAAAATTATTTAAAATTTAATTTGTAATAATAGTTATTTAATGAACAATAAATTTAACAAAAATATTTATTATTAATTTTAAGTATAAAATTAGTAACTAGATATATGATCCTTTTTAATAAAAAAAAATAGATGTATGATTTACTACTAGAAAAAATTAAATATATATCTATTCAAATAATTTTTTTTCTTATACATTTTTTATTAATATTTTTTTTCATATATACATAAAGAACCTTAAAGAAGGAGGGCCAAGACTCCTGCTAGCCTCCTTGATCCGTCACCTTTGTGGATTTAAACTGATTTATTGGATAAGACCAAATTATCTCAATTTTTTCATACCTAACATTTTAGAGTCCATCTATGATCTTATTTATGAATTGTTTGGGTCAGTCATCATGGTATTCAACTCAATTTATCACATCTACTCTATTTTAGTAAATTAAAATGCTTAAAATTGAAAATTAATAGAACTTAATTGAAATTCTTAAAATGAAAAAGAATACATGATTCAATTATTAACGTATGGTCTTTTTTTTATTAAATTAAGCACAGTGTTAAAAAGAATTGTAGAATATTTCATAAAATTTGTGTTCATGGTGTTAAATTTAATTTCTCGCTGCAACGAGTGGCTATGATAAGGAAGCTTCGGTTTCCAAAAGCTGACATCGCTTCAGACTTCAGTATCCTCATCCATCTCTTTTTGTCTCGCTCGCTGGCCAACCAAGGACATGAACATTTACCATCATAAAAATTCATGAGTGGTAGTGAAATATTCTCTAATCAGACACTTTCTAACATACATTATTATAAGTTATAATTTATTAAAAATTATAAAATTTAAAGATAGACTTATTAATTAAGAAATATAATTCATTAAAATTTGTAAGTTTAATCAAATTTCTATTAATAAAAAAGTATTTAATACAATATGTTAATGTTAGAGAGTATTTGTGTAACATTTTTCTTCACTTACTAATTTAGACTAAAGTAATTTAAGGATCCGTTTGAAAGAAAAACAAATGAAAAGAAAATATATATATATAAGGATAATTTTTTATTATTTGGTTGGAAAGAAAACAATTAATTTTTAGAGACACAAATTTTACTTTTTTTTCTAATTTAAATTTTAACATTTTATTTTTCCTCCGCCAAATATAACGTAAAACTGTAGCGTTTGTTTGAATCAATAAAGGAGGCAGATGAAGTCATGTCATGCCGCCTCGAGAACAGGCAAACTCAAAATGAGAGTATATATTTTTTGCTATAAAATAAAATAAATTAAGCCAACTTGCTCATTCTCACTTTACCAAATTTATAGGAAGTGCACGTGTCAAACCTTACCAAAAACGCTGCCCAACTTTGCAAACTACTCCTCCGTTCACTGCTTCCAATGTGTGCAGACCAAAAATCAACTCCGGTCAAGGCATTTAATTCGCGGTCAAAACCAGCAAATTTGTCCTCCAATTACAACTTGACACGTGGCCAAAAAGCCTGCCAAATGACGCCACCTATTTCGTCCTTGGGTCCAGCGAATATGCATCCGTGGCAATATGCCATTTAGTTTTACCCGCGTGGCATTTTGCCAAATCTTTTCTCCGAACGTGCCATTTTGGCAAAAGTTTCGGATAAGTATCTCGTGCAAAACTTCGTTCCAGCATAATTTAATTTGTGAGGAATTCTAAAGAATGATCAGGACCATAATAGTGACAATTAATCACATATTATTCCAACTTAATGAGGCCAAATATGGTACCGTTTAAAAAAGAGGACTTCTATATAAGAATGCTATTAATATTTAAATATATAATAAAATCCTACAAAGTAATACATGCATATATGTATAAATTTCATAAGATTACACTAGCAATACTTAAAAGAATAGCAATTAACTACCAGCTAACGAAATAACAGACTAAAAAAGCAACACCCAGCACATGTGGTTGATAGCTTTGTTATATAAAGTTTTTTTGACAGCTCAACCATCTTCATACCCAAAATGAAAGAAAAATAATTTTGGGGGGCAATTTTTATTTTTAAGACCCAAAATTTCACTATAAAACATAAATTTGAATTTTCTTGTCGATTTGAAAACTTTATTAGTAAGTAATTATGCTTTGAGACCTATTTTGTCCCTAATTATAAGCAACTTAAACTTTTGTTCTCCAGGAAAATGGGGCAAAATATAATAAATAATATAAATTAATTATTTAATTAGAAAAAGGGGGTAAATGTAACAATAATTGGCAATTTGGGGTAGTGAAACACGCCCAACTGGGGCGTGTTTAAACATGCCCAGATGCGGCGTGTTTTCACCAGATGGCGCCACGTGGCAGCAGCAACAGTGTCTTAGGGTTTTCGCTGTGTTTTCGTAAATTACGGAAGGTCGTAACTTTTGACTGGGACGTCCGATTGACTCGAAACCGGTGGCCACGCGCTCGAAATTGAGAGGAGAAGGCCTGGACATGTTCCCGAAGGGTTTATGTTTTAGGGTTTCAGATTTTGGGTATCGAATTTAGGGTTTAGGATATAGGGTTTAGGGTTTAGGGTTTCAGATTTAGGTTGATGGATTTCAGTTTAGGTTAGGGGTTTACGGTGTGATTTGGGTTTATGGCGCTGGGAACAGACCTAGGGTTTAGGGTTTATGTCCGATGTTGTGATTAGGGTTTAGGTCGTCGGTTACAGACTTAGGGGACTTAGGGTGTATGGATTCCGGTCTAGGGTTTAGGTCTAATGTTTTGATTAGTGTATAGAGCTTGGGTTACAGACATAGGGTTTATAGATTCTGGTTTAAGGTTAAGTTTGATGTTGTGATTGGAGTTTAGTTCTTCGATTACAGACTTAGGGGACTTATGGTGTATGGATTCCGGTCTAGGGTTTAGGTCTAATGTTTTGATTAGTGTATAGAGCTTGGGTTACAGACGTAGGGTTTATAGATTCTGGTTTAAGGTTAAGTTTGATGTTGTGATTGGAGTTTAGTTCTTCGGTTACAGACTTAGGGGACTTAGGTTGTATGGATTCCGGTCTAGGGTTTAGGTCTAATGTTTTGATTAGTGTATAGAGCTTGGGTTACAGACGTAGGGTTTATAGATTCTGGTTTAAGGTTTAGGGGTTATGGATCTCGATTTAGGGTTTATGCCAGTGAATAACCTAATGAGTGTTACATACACTTCACTAATATTGAGTAATTAGTTTTCCAATTCAAGTTTTGCCTTGGCAAGCACTTCCTTAGCTGCAATTTTCTTTGATTTTATCTCTTCACTTTGCTTCTGTTTTCTCATCTCTTTCCTTAAGGGTGGGGTTTTGGGTTTACGATTTAGGGTGTAGGGTTTATTGTTTAAGATTTAGGGTTTAGGATTTAATAAACCCTAAATCCTAAACAATAAGCCCTACACCCTAAATAATCAACCCTAAACCCTAAACCTTACACCATACACCCTAAATAGTCAACCCTGAACCTTAAACCCTAGATCCTAAACCCTAAATCTGAAACCCTAAACCCTAAACTCTAGATCCTAAACCCTAAATTTGATACCCAAAATCCAAAATCTGAAACCCTAATCACAACGTAAACCCCTAACCTAAACTAAAATCCATCAACCTAAGTTTGAAACCCTAAACCATAAACCCTAGACCATACACCCTAAATAGTCAACCCTGAACCCTAAACCCTAGATCCTAAACCCTAAATATGAAACCCTAAACCATAAACCCTAGATCCTAAACCCTAAATTCGATACCCAAAATCCAAAATCTGAAACCCTAATCACAACGTAAACCCCTAACCTAAACTGAAATCCATCAACCTAAATCTGAAACCCTAAACCCTAGATCCTAAACCCTAAATTCGATACCCAAAATCCAAAATCTGAAACCCTAATCACAACGTAAACCCCTAACCTAAACTGAAATCCATCAACCTAAATCTGAAACCCTAAACCCTAGATCCTAAACCCTAAATTCGATACCCAAAATCCAAAATCTGAAACCCTAATCACAACGTAAACCCCTAACCTAATCTGAAATCCATCAACCTAAATATGAAACCCTAAACCCTAAACCCTAAATCCGAAACCCTAAATTCGATACCCAAAATCCAAAATCTGAAACCCTAAAACATAAACCCTTCGGGAACTTGCCCAGGCCTTCTCCTCTCAATTTCGAGCGCGTGGCCACCGGTTTCGCGTCAATCGGACGTCCCAGTCAAAAGTTACGACCTTCCATAATTTACGAAAATACCGCGAAAACCCTAGGACACTGTTGCTGCTGCCATGTGGCGCCATCTGGTGAAACACGCCCCAGCTGGGCGTGTTTCACTGCCCCAAATTGCCAATTATTGTTACATTTGCCCCCTTTTTCTAATTAAATATTTAATTTATATTATTTATTATTTTTTGCCGGAAAATGGAGATCAAATAATCAGTCACTACCTTTGCCTCCCTATTCACATGTAAAACTTTAATCTCCCACTCCTTGAAATTCCAAGGTCTTATATCTTGTCTAGCATGGATTTGTACGGATGAAAATTGCCTATTCCTTTTATGACAAAGTGAACAATAATTTTAGAATCACATTCCAATCAAGGATAGCTGGTGTCAGTTGATGGGTTGCTAATATATAGTGAAATTTAGGATAGTTTTAGTCAAAATTAAGTAGAAAATGTTAAATAAATGATAGAATTAAGCCAAAAGTTCAGTACTTTTTGAATATTATTAATTATTGTTATTTTTATGCATTTTAGGAACAATAAAGGAAGAAACTGACGCTAATAGCGCGGATTTTACGGGAAATTCAAAAATAAGCTTAAAGATAAGATAAAAAGATAAACTCTTGGGGTTTTGCTAACCTACAAAAATAAGCTTAAAGATAAGATAAGAAGATAAGCTCTTGGGGTTTTGCTAACCTATTTATAAATAGGGAAGCCACAGAACCTTGGAGGGAGAACTTTTCATATGCAGAGACACTCAGAAACACAGAGATACACACACGAAGGCTGAAGAACGCATTAAGGAGTGAGAAGAAAGCCAAGATTGAGGGGTTTGATTATTCTTTTATTTTGTATTCTGTCTCATCTATTTTCTCATATTTATATTGAGCTAGACATACTATGTCTAGCTAATTCTTTGTGATTGTGGTGAAGGCCAAAAGCCAATGTGAACTCTTGTGTTTCTTGGATTGATGATTAATGAATAGTGTTATGATTTCTTGCCTTTATCTTGTTCTTGAATTTATAATTTCCATTAATAGATCTGATCAATCTGTTAGAGGAACTTAGGGCTTTAATTCGCAATAGATATATTGGGGTTTTAGTTTCTGAAAGCGATAAAGGGACAGTTTGACATTACCTAGACATAGGGATGAAGGATTGCAAAGTTTTTATATGCCAGCTTAATGCTTAATATGAAAGGGGGTTACTAAGACATTAGGACACTTGAATAGGATTAAAGGGTTAAAAAGACCGAGAAATCTGGGTTTAACCAATCTATGAAGGTATATCTTTGAGTAATTATAACAATTGCAATTAAGTATCAATTCAATTTACATAAGGAGGGATCAAAAGTGATTAGGTTTTCATCACAATTATTCTTTATTACTGCATAAATTTCCATAATTAATTCTTATAATTTCCTTTTATTTAAATTCTGTTTTTATTATTTAAATCCAATCACAACATTCAAATCTTTTTTATTTTTATTCTTTCCAATTTTAAGATAAGAGTTACAATTATTTTAGTGCCTCAATCCTCGTGGAGATGATACTCTACTTATCAAAATTATTACTTGAACGATCAGTATACTTACCGTGAGTTACGTAATCACACTTTGTGAACGCAACAAGTTTTTGGCGTTCCACGCTTCCCCCAAACTCTGACATGATCACATTTGATGAGCCTGAATTCCTCATGAACCCCATCATTCACTCACCTTGTGATGATGGGAAAACCCTGGACATGATGCTGGCTGGCTGCCTTCCTCGTTTAACAACACACAGTATTTGCTTTAATTTGACCCTCCTACTTGTGGAGATTCTCACTTTAGGTGATAATCATGATGCTGGAAATTGAACTGACAGTGTGAGAATTAGCACTCCCCCAAAGTTTTTTCTATAAGCTAAAAATAGCTTGTACATAAATTGAAACCAACTTTTTGAGGAAGTTAAATGATTTTAGTTTATCTAAAAAGTTGATTTTAATTTATGTGGTATAAGTTATTTTTAACTTACAGAAGAAACATATTTCATTTTTTTATAAGTGTTTATGAAAAAATTCTATTCAAATATACTTAATTCTAACTAATGAAATTATTTGCAGAGCCATAAACAGTTTTCTTATTTTGCCCTCGGAATGGGTGAAAATGAACGCAGACACAGACAGGCTTCCAAGGGGAACCAAGGCAACTCAAATTGATTATTTATTTTTAGGAAGATGTCTCATTCTAATCATATTTTTCTATAAAAAAAAACTCAAATTAAAAATTTTATTTAAAGGATTCGAATCAAATTTTACTTAGATCATTAACATGTTCAAAAGACATTAATGTTATCTTTTTTTTTATCTCTTTTTTATATTTTCTTTATCTTTTACATTACTTATTATATATGTTATTTATGTAGCTTTCATCATTTGGTAATGAAAAAATGAAGAGGGAAGGAAACCTAACGCATCTAGTTATGTACACGCTAGTGAGAGAAAAATCTACTTCTATCTTAAAGCACATATGAGATTTTGAGATTTTAAACAGCAAACTATTAGAAGGGATCGGAAAATAACAAGTATAGAATAAATTAAGAACAAAAAAACAAAGTTAAATGTTTTTTATAGCATTACGGGATGAGGAACTGTCAAATACAGTTTGAACATAACACAATTCTTACAAGGCGCAGCATTAAGCCTTGCCATATCTTTGGAACTAGAACAACTCTTGGAGTAGTTGTGCCCTCCTTTTACAATTTTCAACGCCACATTCTCCGGCAATCTCAACGTGTATTTATCATCATCACCATCATCTCTTCCTTCACCTCTAACCATAACTATCGAATGCCCCGTTGAGTGTGAACGTGCAAATTCAATCTTCTGTTCTTGCATGCTCTGATCTCCATCATCAGCCCTTCCTTTACGTCAATGCACACGGGATGATCATCTGTGCTGATCTCTTGTTCTACATTGTCCTCGTTTTCTGTTGTTCCGGAGATTTTTGTGTTTCGTTTATTATTGGTGACTGATCAAGATCGGTTCGACAAACGGGGCAAGTCTTGTGTGAACTTAGCCACAAATCGATGCACTCTTGGTGGAAAACATGGTAACAAACGGTTAAGAGCCTCAGCATGCTGTCGGAATCAAACTCCAACAAGCAAATGGCGCATTTTAATGAATACTTATTCTTCTCCTTGCGGAGATTCTTCACGGTGGCGTAGAGGAACTTGGGGAACGCTTCCAGCATTGAAGGTTCGAGGTCTCTGAAGGGAGAAGCGTTAGCAGAAAGACGAACGAGGGTGGTGGAGCTTATGTTCACTAAACAGCACCTGCAGAAGAAGAGAATGCTGAAACCCACTAAGCAGAACACGACCACCGCCATGGTGAAGAATATTAGCGTTGATGAGGTGATTTGTGGTGGTGGAGTGGCGGTGGTGGCGGAAATAGGATTTCGGAGTTGTCTGCTTTGATTCTGGCAAAGATCGACATCGTACTTGATCGTTTATATGGATAGATGAGATTTTTTTTTTTTCATTTGCCCTTTCTCTTTTTTTTTTTTCTGTTTTTTTTAAGTGATTAAGAGCATGTCAAGATCTTTGAGTAAAAATCTAGAGTGTAAAATTTGGTTTTATAGATCTTTCAATAAGTCCACAATTTTCAACATGAAAAATAAATTATTATAAAAGAATTTTTAAAATTTGCCTTTAAAAAAAATATTTTTTTTAAAATCTCATAATAAGATTTATTATTAAAAAAATAAAAATAAAATCTTCAATCATAATTTGAAATTTGCTACTAAATATCTTGTAAATAAATGTATTTTAGAAGGAGATTTGTGTTGGGTAATTGTGGGATGTTGACGTGAAGGTTGGTTTGCATTGAGAAATCCTTTTTAGAAGGACTGGGCTTATGTCCGAACACTGCCTAGGATAAAACTCAATCAGAGAAGCTGTGTTCCATTGTGTGTATATAAATTAAGATCTTGATTAAATTGTGTATCGATTATAGTTAACATATAAGAGAGAGAGAGAGAGAGAGAGAGAGAGAGAGATTGCATGAAGTAATGAAGTCTTATTATTTAGAAGTGAAGGTGTGCACCATTGTGTGAAATTGGACCTTCTGAAGTTCCTAGTCTGTTGATTTCAATGAACTTTAAAACTGGTCAAAAAAATTAAGCTAGATGTATAAATTAAATATTAAATTAAATGCCTAAATATTCAGCTTAATTTAATACTTAATTTTATAAAAATAATTATTCATTTAATTTTTCTATAGTTATCGTTTAACATATACAAAATATAATAAAAATATAAGAAAATTAAAATGAACGAAAAAGAAAAGAAATTACAGAAGTAGAATGAAAGTATAAATAATAAAATATATTGATATAAACATTAAAAATAATCAATTGAATTATAAAATTGATTCTAGTTGGAAAAAAATCCGAGAAGTAAAACAATTTATAAATTACTAAATTCAAATTTGAAGATAAAAAAAAACTATCAACCAAATTAATTTAATTAATTTAGTTTAGACGGTTAAGTTCATTGAGTCAACATGCTCTAATGAAATTTACCCTTGTAATATTCTTAAATCTAATTCATTCTGAAAACTTTACTGGAAAAGTGATTTTTTAAAAATTAAAATAATTTATTATTTTTTAACTTTTTGTCAGAATTATTGTTTTAAAATTAAAATAAAAAATGAGATGAACTGTGAAGCTGCGCACCAGTTATCGTTATGCTGGAATTGGGTTAATGGGCCATTGGGATGTGGTGGCGTTTTCTGCGTCTGTGATCAGTATTCAATTTTCAATAAGTTGTGGGCCTTGGCCCTTGTGGCCAACATATCCTTAGTCCGTGGTATCTGCTTGATCTTCAATGATCATTAGCTTGCCATTTTTCTTCTAAATTCAAACGCACATGAATTTATGCTTTTTTCTGTCCGAAAGGAACGTACACCTGAGTGACTGTCATGCGTTTCCATTATATCCAGCCTGGATAAGGTAAATGTCTATGGGACTATTACTAATCAATATTCAATGGGAGTTAAACAAAATAAAATAAAATATTAATAATATATTTTTTAATAATTTTAAATTTTTGCTGAAAGAATTCGAAGTGTTCACATATTTAGTGTTTATCTTATATAGTATTTGTTTTAAATATAATTGTCTCTGAATTAATATTTACGGAGAAAAAAAATTATAGTACTAATTGCTTTATTTTTTCTGCCAATGTTCTACCCACCAACCAGAGCCAACCCTAATAAACATTAATTTGTCTAATGGGATATATATATTTGAATTAAAAAGTGTTAGTAATATATTTTGAGTAATAGCTAAATAGTGGTTGCGGAAAATTAACCATTGGACTCAATTAATCATGAATTCAATATTGTCACCTTTTTAGATTTTTACACTTTCACACTAGTATTTAGTGTTTGTGCAGATTCTGAATCTTATATTCTCAATCAGATTTTCCAATTAGTATTCTCATACAAATTCACTCAATTCTAGTATTCTTTTAAAACTCTCTCTAATATAAGTTCATCCTACAATAGTCATGTTGCAAATTTACATAATTGACTCAAACAAATAATTTTTTAACAACAATTAGATAGAAAAATCAATTAATGACCAAATTAAATATATAAAAAAAACAGGAACCTAATTAAAACCTGCCAAATAGTTTAAAGACTCGCGGAATAATATAACCTCAATAGTATAATTCCTTTATTAAGACATCCAGTAATGTGTTTAGGTTTAGGTTACATCATGAACGTGCAACTGTATTATCCACATAAAAAAAAAAAAAAAGGAGGGGTGTGGGTGGAGGGAGGGAGGGGGTGAAAATGCCCATTACATCCTATTCCAATTTTTGGATCTTTACTGTCAACTTTCAAGGATGGTGCCAAAGAAGCAAGTGGTCATTATTTTGGTATATAAGGATCGAGTATTTATTTGTCTAAAAGGTACTACACTTAGAGTTGTGAAGCATTTATTGTTTACTGATCATATTTAATAAATTATCAAATTATTATATGATAAAGTATATATAACTAACAATTACGGAGTATTTCACGTACAGCTCATATTGGACAAGCCTTATTTAATTTGTGCGACAGCAACTCTTGTATTGAAATATTATGCCCTAGCTGGAAACTCTTCGTAGCCAAAGAAATTGCTCGTACAAATTCTAAAAGTTTCTTATTCTTATTCTCTATGTTTTCCTGATCTAGTCATTTTTTATATGAATCTATTCCAAATATAATTGCATGAAATCAATTTGTAAATGAACAAATCGTTCAAATCATTCGACCCATATAGACAGGTTGTGTTTAGGGGGGAAGAACCGAGAGAAAAAAATAGCTAGAGAATCATTACAAACGTGGTTTTTCTTTAAGGATAAGAAAAGGTGCATATAATATTTGAATTCTTTTCAATGCATGACTGAGAAAAAAAAAAAAAAACTCAACTCATTCATATCTATATATGTTTGCTCAAAACTTCCAAAGAACAATCTTACCCGTTATCTGTTAATTATTCATCACCAGTTAATTAAAGAATAATCATTCAAGCTAGGCAGAAGTATATAGGGATTCAACAAAATGTATTGAGAAATTCCAATCCACAATATTCTCAACAATAAATGCGCATGACATCATACAGATGGATTGATGAGAAATACTATAAAACTATATTTGTTAACTAATTAATTAAATAATTGAAATTAAAGCAACATGCAACCGTAGTTCAAATGATTTTTTCCAAAACATCATATGATTAATTTAAGGAAGATGAAAGAGAAAGTTGATTACTCAACATTGAACAAATCACACATAAAAAAATGGAAAAGAAAAAAAAGAAGCGAAACTCCATTGTTTTAAGAAAATAGTTTTGAAGTTTGCATCAAATAATGGTATGGGCAACCTATCAACAACATTAGAACGGTTGAGGCCGACCTTAATTGAATTAAAGGACAAAAGGCACTTGGACAGTAGATAACACAGTTGGAGCTTGGAAGTCAACTTTGAAGTACTACCACTATTTTCATATTTAATTGGTATGTTCACAAAGTCATTTCTTTATCATGCTCAAAAAGAGAAAATTTATTTATTCAATAAATGCGAAATGGTTATTTTATCGCTTATGTATTGCATTGCATTTATGGAATAAAGCAACAACAGAATTAGCTTTCTTATTGCATTCTATCTTTTATTCTAAAGAAGCAACTCATAATTAACGCTCGCGCGTCCTCCCTCTGCTTCTGCCCACCGACTTGAATTTATAATCCAGCAAAGAATTTGTTGGTCCAATGCAGACTGCAGAGTCTCCCGTTAACAGTTACTTTCCAGCTCTAGCCTACTGTTTTAGTTTGGCTCCTTAACGGAGCTCAGGGCTTAGGGCACATTTGCGCTAGCAAGGCTTCCCATGTGATGTCATTAATTATTTTTTATTTTATAATACATTACTACTGTAAATGAGTCACACTCCATAACTAATGTAAAAAAAATTACATTTATATGCATAATTAATATAAAAAACCATAACCGTACGTTTACACGAATGTTTATTCTATCAGATAACATAATATTTATTTAATAAAAGGATAACTTTTCACGTAACTGTTCCTCAGTTTCATGCATGTTTTTTTTATTGAAAAGTATTTTTTTATATAATTTTAAGTTGTTTACAATTTGAGAGATGAAGAGAAGAAAGATAAATAATTAATTTGATTGATGATATAACGTGATAAGAATAAAGATAGAAAAATATAAAAAATTTTGATCGAGTATTTAGAATTTTTTATTGTCAAATATAATCACTCGTTTTCATGCACACTAATAGCAACACCCTTAGAAAAATGGATTTGATATATATATTTAGTTATAAGAATATTTAACATTGTAAAATTTGAGACATATATAGTTGGATCTAAAATTGGTAGGATAATTTCTATAAAAAATGGTAGGATACAGGGGAAAAAGAAAATTTAAAAATAGACAATTATTTTGCATTATCTAATATTGAAATAAATAATGAAATGATTATTTCATTTAAAATACATTAATTTGTAATGTATAATACTAATATGGGGGTATAGGTACAAATTTTTCTAACATTTTGTACACAAATACTTTCCCGCAGAAAGACAACCAAGGTGATTGCTCTAATCACCGTCCAAAAAAGATGACCATGGAAGTCGATTATGCCTCGAAGTCCACCATCAATTTGTTCAACTTCTTGTTGCTAATTCTCTGTTCGATAAAACTCTTCCCGTAGTCATCACTGCATAAAGAAACAAAAAAAAAAAATGAGTTGAACATGTTGAAGTCAACATTCAAAGAAAAACACAAACCAAAATGACCAAAAACGCCCTCTGACCAACCTTTGCGGCAAGGGGGAAGATGCACCAGGCGTCAACTTGCGGGCGAGCTGAACGGCGTCGTCATGGGTGTTTATGATGTGATTGAAGCACAAATAACGACCGTAGGATGAGACATCCTCGTAGACGCAGATGTGGGCGTCCACCAAGAAAGCTAAATCAACGGTCACGAAAACCCCATCCTCGTACATCTCAGCGGCTCCTCTTAGGTAAGGGTGTTTGATGGAAAGATCATGCGCCATCAATAAGCCTGCGTTGATGGACACCATGTTCACTCCTCTGTCCATTGCCAAGGCCCACGCGCTCTTCTCTGCCATTGTCTTTGACACCCCTTGCCATAACTGCATGTACACACGCCATCAATTATTATTGAGTGCTTATATTTAGAGATTTATAATTTTAAATACTTAGTTGATTTTTTTTTTATCAAATCATATCAATTATTATATTTACATTTTACTCTCTCTTTCTCAAGATGTCTAATTAGGCATGCATATATTTGTTCATTATTATTCACTTTAGACATATATATATATATATATATGTGTGTGTATATTTGCACCTTTCATCAATTTTGCAACACACCCAGATAAATGTGGAAAGTAAAAAGTAAAATTACTAGTATTACTAGATGGGTAATTAACTGTATATATCAGTGTGTACATATTATTATATATACCTTGAATTTGCGACAGAAATTAACATCACTCCAATGTCTCTCCTCTAGATCTAGTTCCATGGTCTTGCGATCTTCTCTCCAAACAACTGCGGTAGCTGAGGATGTGAAAACCACTTTATCCATAGTTTCTGTCTGAGCACATGCTTCCAACACGTTGTGTGCTGCTCTTACTTCCACGTCTGCCATGTATTCCTGTATGTTTCCAAGAGATCAGTTTTGACTTTTGACACAAAATTTTCAATTCAGAAATTTAATTTCAAATGGTCAATAAAATGCTTGACATGTTTTTTATTATTAAACTCTCAAATATTAAGTAGTGTAATACTTTAAATTTTAAAACATCTTATTATTAAGACTGTTTAATATTAAAAAATTACATATTTTTATTTGATTTATAAACTTAAAGATAGAAATATATAATAAACATCTGAATTAAAAAATAAAAAATAAAAACTTCCAATAACGCGTTTTGTCAACACTGGTAACAATTAAACAGCAATAACTATTCCGCCAAACTTTAGCTTTCGGTCAAACAGACTGTCAAAAAAATGCTTGCCATTAATTAAATACATCGGACAAACAACTCGGAATTGAAAATTTTGGTCAGGTTTTGGAAGAGATGTCCTACACAAATTTGTTTTATCAAACTATGTACAAAAAGATTCTGATAAGATAATGCAAATATACGTAATAAAACATTTTTTTTTATAAAATAACAAAATTATATATTGCATAAAACTTTTGCACAGTTTTGATTGCAATTCACTTAATAAACAAATCATAATACTGCAATGAGTGACAAAATTAAATTTATATTAGTATTATCAAGATGTTTAAACAGAGTTTGAAACATTGTATCTGCGTTCCGCATTGCGTGTAAACCTTTCAATATTAATATTTTCATCATGATTGCCAATATTTTAGGAAATAAATAAAATATTGATAAGATCGTAACCATACTACCATTGATGAGATAAGCAAATTAGCACATGGTTGAAAATGAACCAGCTCAAATGATCATGACATGTGAGTGAATTATCGATCGACAACGAAGGTTAACCAAATCAAAACTACAACTACAATGTTAATTAGACAGCTCAAAACTACAATTATACTAATTATCTACTTCGCTGTCATGGGCTTAATTAATTCGTGGACACGAAGGGGGTTGACTGGTTGAGTAACCAGGGAACAATTAGGGAAATTGGAGTAACCAAGGAACAAGGAAGTGAGAAACTCAGGCAAATTGTGCCAACCACATACACCAATAAATCGAGTTACCTTATATTAATTAACGTAAACAAACTCTATTATTTCTCAATTCTAACCCAACAACCATACCCAATAAAAAAAAAAACTCATTGATTAGCTATTTTCATTAATTTTTATTTTTTTTACTGCGAGGCTAGCTGGAGTATATCCAAGACGAGGAATATTCCAAGTTTTTGAGTTTGGTTCTATTTATTTTTCAAAATCAAGCGACATTCTTTTTAGTATAGAAATATAAAAATAATTAAAATGGGTATGGGTTTTAACTTTTACTAGTAATTATTTAGATGAGACTTTGCATATAAATGATTTAATTCCAAACTAACGGGAAAAGGACCGCAAATTAAGAACGAAAAAGAAAAAATGGTACTTACATCATAATTTGGTTGGTCAAAGGGAGGTTCGAATGTGTAGAACAAACCAGAGCAACCACGGAGAGCATCGATTATGCTATGGTAATCAAATGGGTCAGATCGAAAAACCTTAAGCTTATCGGGATCGGATGAAATTCCATTGAATAGGTTTTCTTCCCCTGAGAAACGATTCCAAAGCAAATCAATTTCAATTTCAAGGGACCATAGTCCATAGCATAAAGAAATAATTTAAATTACCATATTTTTGAACGGAGGCATGAACAGTGTAACCCCTTTGGAGGAGTCTCTGGACAAGGCTGAAGCCCAAGTGACCCGAAGCATCCATCACGCATACCGTGTGAGTACTTGTGTCGAATGAAGGGGCCATCGATAGTTCGTAGTTTCAGATACGATGATAAATGAAAAAAAGAATCTTAAAAAGAAGAATTGTGTGTGCTATGATTTTGTAGAGTTAGGGAAAGAAAGGGTAGAAACGAAGACAAGAGGGAGAAAGGATCGTGTTGGGTTTATAAATGGAAGAAGGGCGGCTAGCATTGAAAGAGTGTGGGGGTAGATAAGTAGGAAGGAGGTAGTTGTAGTTTGATAGATCCACACGCGCACATTCCCGATACAAAGAGACAAAGAGAGATTAGCCATACTCATAAACTAGAGAAGACAACAAAAGTAATGCTAGATTATAGAAATATTATTCTAACAAATTATTTTATTATAGATAGTATATTTTGGCTTAAATAACTTTATGTATCTATTAAAATAGGAGAATTTGTCAAACATGTTTAACTCTTAGTTAAACACACTACTTACTTGAGTTATTATAATTTATAAATATTCTTAATCGATGACATCAGATTTCATTAGTAAGTCATCCGCTAACAAATTTCCTAATGACAGATATTATTTTTTAAAATAAAAATTTCACCAATACAAAAAATAAAATAACAATTAGATATCAAAACCAAAACATCATATTTTATAGGTCACAAAAAGTTATTTATGTGATATACTCCCTCCCTCTCTAATTATAATTAATTTATGTCTTTTAAGAAAATTATATTAAATTTGTCAATTATTTATATTATCATCATTTAATTCTCTTTATTTACTTACTTATTTTTTAT
>PYAF01005594.1:3334238-3348058 GCA_007407185.1 Glycine tomentella
AATTTTGTTAAACTTTTTATATTTTTTTTCTATTAGTTATCAAACTTTTTTTTCTCATCACACATATTATTCTCTCTTTAATATTTTTCATATGTGTGTATCATATATGTTTCTTCTATTCTTTTGAAATAAAAAATAAAAATGTCAAATATACTCCTCCCTATATACTTTTTTATTTATTTTCTAAATTAATGTTTGTTTTATGTGTTAAGACTAATTTTATTCTTTTCTTATATTGATTGTGTCAATTATGTGTTTGACATAATATTTTTATAACTATCATTCTTAATTTCGTCATCCACAACATAATAAAGTTGAATATGCAAGTTTCAATGCCAAAGTCCTTATAAATGAATAAAGTTCTTCCATATCATTTAAATTTTTATAATATAAATTTATTAAAATTTAAAATAGAAAATCTTAATCCTAAAATTCTTTTACAAAAATATGATAAATTATAACATTTCTAAGTAATTTTAAAATTCACTAAAAAATTATATTAAAAATATTTTTAAAAATCTTAACCTAATATTAGAGTTGTATATTCAAACATGGTGTTCCATGACAAAAAAAATACAAGTGGGTTAGGTAGCAATCAACGGTCCGAAGTTCCTTAAAAAAAACAGTCCAACGGGTACAAAGTAAAATAATCAGCACAAAAGACTAATGTTATTTGCACAACAAATTTTAACAATATGTAAGAGAGAGAAATAAGAAAAAGTGTAAAATAAAACAAGTGATGTAATGTAATAAAAAGTATATAAAAATATTGTATAATCAATATTAGTCTGGAGAAAATAGCATGTCATCAGAAACTGCATATAAAGTATCACATTTTCCAGCACATAACATATTATATTACTGGATATTTGTTTTGTAAGAAACTATTTTTATTATTCTATTGCAATAGTAAACATTTCTTAAGAGGGATGCAAAATTTCTGTAAAAAACAAAGAAGGATGCAAAAAGTTTTCGTCCGTTATGCGGCCATCGTGGGGCTTTTTCCCTTTTCCTAATCATAATTGAAATCTTAATAAAAATAACCTATGCAACTACTCAGTCCAAAATGGACTATACCCTTAAAGTGCATCTTTCAATTGTGATGGCCTTGCATTTACGAAGAACAAGACTGCCAACTTGCTAGTGCCTGGCCTCTTTTTTCCAAGCCTTTTCATTTTCTATCAGTTTTTATTAGAGAGAGAATGGAAAATAAAAGACAAGCTAGAAAATAGAGGTATTAAAGTGAGTATAGTTGACTCACCATCCATTTACTATAGTGAATTATTACTCATCATCCGGATGCAGTTACGTTATTATATACATCACAATTCAATGAAAAAAAATATGGACATCGTAAATTTTTTTATCACCTGATAAAAATATTTATATTTTAAATTTTTTAATTAGTACTTTAACATTTGTCATAACAAAATAAGCATGATCATAACGATATTATTAAGATTAAAATAAATTTTTATCATTTTATTTTCATAAATTTGTATTTTTAGTTCCTCTATTTTTTAATTGAGACATTTCATCTTTTATTTTTAAGAAATTTGCAATTTTAGTTCCAATTTTTTGATTGAGGCATTTCATTTTCCACTTTTAAAAATTTCACATTCCTTTTGGTCAATGATACATAAGAAAAATATTTTTTAAAAATTATTTAATTTCTAACAAATTTAATTTATCAAAAAAAATTAAAAAAGTGTATAGTCAAAAAGTCTATAATTGACCAAGGGGATTAAATAGTAGATTTTTTAAGATTAAGGGACGAAATGTCTCAATTAAAAGATAAGAAAATTAGAATTAAAGGTGTTTTAAAAATAAAGAACAAAATGTCTCAATTAAAATTATAAGTTTTAAAAAAAAAAGAGAATAATAATTACATTTTAAAAGATATCCTCACAAAAACAAAAACAAAACAAAAGACACTTGGCCTAACATGAAAAGTTTTATTATCCGAACCTAACTCTTTTAAAAGCCCAAATAAATGGGCTTCTATAAACCCAATTGTATCAGCAGCAGCAAACACAGGCAAGTTAAAAAAACCAAAACTATACCGTTGTCAAATTAGTTTCTAAAACTAAATAAGTTCCTTGAAGAATAATTTATAAATATAAAGTAACTTATTAAGTTATGATAATAAAGTCGTGATAATATTTTTTTAAAAAAAATAATAGAAAAGAAAGTTGGAACAAAAAAATTTAAAAAAGAAAGATTAATTACTTTTGATAAATTTATTTGGGTGGAGCGCTCAGGTGATTATGACTCAATTGGGCCTGCCGCGATGCAATAACTCCGTTTGGCCCATAGTTTAATAAAGGAATATTTGAATTTTATAAATTACAATCAATATATTCTTTTAGTTAGGCCTAGACTAACTCCATTTGCCTGGATTTTTTTTTTGTATGTGAAATTGGAATGTGTGTTTACTCAGCTTTTGAAAATTCGTTTTTGTGATTTTTTATTTATTTCAGAAGTTATTTTTGACAGCTTGATTTTTTTTACAATAACTTTTCAAAAGATTGATTAAAGTAATAGACAAATTGCATTTTCAGAGACTTAAATTACATTTTTCGAGTATGGTTTTTCTTCTTTTGTTCATCTCCTGATTCCACATGGATCACTTTTATGTTTAATGTGTGAAAGAAAACAATTTTATACATTTTTTTATCAAGATACCTTCCAATTTTAAGATAAAGATTAATATTTTAAAATATTAATACTTATTTTAAAGAGTTGATCGCTTCCAAATTCCAATATATACTTTGCACCTTGGATTGTTATTGATCAACCCCAATAACCAATAAAGCGGTTATTTTTTTCACTTTAACATTTAACACAAATGTAATGATTTATATTTTTTAATCAAGTGGTTCACAATTTGAATTTCGATTGATTATTGGATATGAAATAAATCATGTTGGGAGATAAATACCTACCTTGTGTGCATTATAATACTCGATAAAAATTAGTCATCGTTTCTATTAGGACTACTTTGTATCAATATCATGGTTAGAAAAAAAAATCACAATAATTGTTAGTTAACGATTATACACTTACATTACTTAGATGAAAAAATATGGAGACTTTAATTGAAGTAGAAGAAGAAAGAACAAAATAGAGGTCATATATTATACAATGATTCCCTAATTATCATTGTATAATGTTTAACTATCCATTATAAGAAATAATTTACATATAAAAAATAATTTTTATTTGTTTTTAGTCTCTAAACTTATGCATTTGAGTATGAGGGATTATGTATTCTCTACTCATTATTGAGTAGAGTCTAATGGTCAAATGAATAAGCTCAAATCTTGAACGACTCAACTTATATGATTGATAGATATTTTGGCCCCTTACTTAGATTGATATACTTTCCTATTTTATTATTACACTAGAGGGACATACATAGGACACATGCACATTTTGGATAGACAACCTCAAACTCTAGAAAAAACATATATAAAAAGCACTTAATACAAAGAAAAATTTAAATTGAAGTGATTTGTTTTTATTGAAGAATGAAGAGTTAATGTAATTTATGATGAAATTGATAAAAATAAACATGTTTATTTATTCTATTCATAGTAAGTAAACTCCAACTCAAAGACCAACACTTAGTGTAAACTTAAACATTACCTTAAGTTAAAAGAGGTGGCAAATAAAATTGACAAATCCATTTTTTTGGTGAATTTTTTTTTCAATTACATTTTTCTATTCATAGCACTCAAATTCAATACCTCACTTAAAGTGAATTAAAGTAAGTTCTACAATACTGATAATATATTAATAACACTATTTTTTTAAGACCAATATCATGACATATGAAAAAAATGTGTTAAGTAGGAATATCTGTTATTTCCTATATATTTAACATCTATATCTATATTATATAAAATAGGATGGTTGACTGCACGTGACAAAAAATAGTGACATTAGGTCCTGTGTTATTAATTTATCTTTTTCATCAAAACAAACAAAATAAAATTGAATCAAAACATGGAAAAAAAAAGGAAAAATTAATTTATTTGGAACGTTTGTTTCAATAGGGTTATAGAGGTAGAATAATATTTTTTTTTTCACTTTAACCAACTCAACCCAACCTATATCATATAAATAAATGTATTATTATATATAAATTAATTGTTAAATAGAAAATATATTAATTTTTAGTTCATATAATTTATTAAACCAAACCACTCATAATTTCTTTAAAATTATTATTTTTGTCTCTATATTGATTTTATTTATGTTTTCTCATGCTAATATAATATTTTATTTTTATATAAAATAAATATTATATTATTATTGAACTCATTAATTCTTTAGCCAAATATTGACACAATTTAATCTTTTTATAGTTCATTTAGTCATCACATACTTACAAAACTTTAGGCAAAAAATAATTTATTATTCTAAAAAAATTAATTTTTATAAAATAAGAAATAATTTTTAAAAGATAAAAACTCAATTAACCCAACCTCACCAAACTCGTTTATGATTGGGTTGAGTTAGGTCAGTTATGTAAAAAAAAAATTACATAGACCTAACCCAACTTAAAAAGTTTGATCAGATTGAGTGACAGATTTAATCAAATTCAATCAAATTTAACCTGTGAACACCTCTATATCTCAAGATATCATATTATATTTTTATGAATCATATTTCGAGAAATATTATGACTAACTCATAACAATATATCTTCTCATTTAATATTTTTCAAAAATTATTATTAAAGGTAAACTTATTTACTTAAATGAACATGTTGGCATGGTTAATATAGTTTATTTCAAGTGAGCAATTACTATTTTTAGGGTTTAGGGTTTATTTCAAGGAAATAATTACTGTTTACAATTATCTAGTTTTCATAAAAAATATTATTTTTTTAGTATTTTATTAGGCAACTATTTGTAGTATTTAAAAGATTAAAAAAAAATTATAATTTTGTAGATTTTATGATTCTCAACTCAATAACACTCATTAAACTTGTCATTGTTGTTTTGATATTGATGCTTAATTGCGCTCAGGAGCATGAATGCTGCGTTTGCCTTTACCGAAAAATAGGTTATTTGTAAGTTGTAACTAATTTTTTTAATGTTATTTTAAACTTATTATAATAATTAAATTATCATTTATCATTATCAATTCACACAAACATATGACACACAAATTAATAGCCTGTTATTAATTTTTGTTAATAACATGTGTTACTAATGTAATTTTTTTAATATTATTAAGCAATAAAATTAAATTTAACTCTTAAAATAATTATTAAAATTTTTTTATCATGTATAATTATTATTAAATGACAACAAATTCATATATTATATATATTTTGTTGATAAGTTTTTCAGCCGCCAATCAATCTATACATTTATTAAGGAATAATATTTCAATAATAAATAATAATTTGTTTACAGTAGTAAATAAATAATAATTGAAACATCTTAGTTGGTAAAAATAATAATAAAAAATATTTGATGTTTTCAAGTTTTTTTTTTTTGTCTGAAAATATATTTTTGAAGTTGTCTACCTGGCAATTGTATATACCTTCCCTCCTTCCTTTCCACCTTAAACCGATTCTAGGGTTTCTGGAAAAAAACTCTTAGAACAATTCCATCACCGATTTCCAATTCCTTCGTCCCAATCCAATTCACGAAATGGGTAAGAAGAAACAAAAGGACTTGCAACAATCCTCCGAAACCGACACCGTTTCAACCCCTTCCAGCATTTTCAGCAAACTCTTCGCCAACGCGCCGGAACAGACCACCGCAACCACCGCCCCCTCTCTATTTTCCGATGACAACCCCTTTCGAAGAAAACCCACTCCACTTTCCGACTCAGCAAACCCCACTCAGAACCCTAGCGACGGCGACCACCCCGTGAACACCGATTCCGGCGAGGAAAAGAAGCGGAAGAGGAACAAGGACAAAACGGACAAAACCCCAGCCCCAGCCATCGATACCGTTGTATCCGTAATCGAAGCTTCGGAGAAATCGGAGAAGAAGAGGAAACGCGATTCCGACGAAGGAAAAGACCTTAATGTGGGTGCAGAAGCGATTGGGAAGAGGAAAAGGAAAAGGGGCGAAATTGAGAAAGATTGGGAGGAGAAGAAGTATGGGACTGTGGAGGAAGGGATTGAGAATAAAACCGTTGGGATCAAGAGGAAGACGTTGGATGATCCAGCTGATATGATGGTTTCAACGGAGGGTTTTGATGATGAGGATAAGCTCTTAAGGACTGTTTTCGTTGGGAATTTGCCTCTCAAGGTTAAAAAGAAGACTCTTTTGAAGGAGTTTAAGAAGTTTGGTGAGGTTGAGTCTGTGAGGATTCGTTCTGTCCCAATACAAGATGTAGGTTTCCCCTTTTCACGTGTGTGTTTTCTACGATTAAAGTTTCAATTTTTTTTTTTGGGGGGGATGATAACTTTGTGTTTGCTTGTTTTTCATGATGAACCAGACCAAGAAACCTAGAAAGGGAGCTATCCTTGCGAAGAAAATAAACGATGCTGCTGATAGGTAATGTTTCTGAATTGAATGATTAATGAGAATATTGTTAATTGTTTGTAGAGAATGCGGTTATTCTGTATATTTCATTTGATTTGAAATTTGAAATGATTCTATGGATTCAATAGAAAGGTAAAACCTGTTCGTTTTCGGCTTGGAGAAATCATTACGTTGTTTTTATTTCTTTATTTCATATCAAGGAGAGCTGTAAACACTCCTTTCATATATTTTTGGTTTGCAAAATGGTCTTAAGTGACTTGTAGTAAGTCTGATAAGAATACAAGCTTTTTCTATGTAAAGGATACATTTTCTTGTGTTTCGAATTGACAAGTATTGTGATTTTGCAGTGTTCATGCGTACATTGTTTTCAAAACAGAGCAATCGGCACAGGCTTCTTTGTCACACAACATGTCCCTGGTATTCCCTTGTTTCTCCAAGTTGGGTTGGATTGGATCAAAATCAAATATGGTGTTTACCTTGTATTTTCTATTCTGAAGGTTTGCAGTTGACAGTTTTTAAATATTGTTTATTCATCTGGCTGTAGGTTGAAGGAAATCACATTCGTGTTGATAGGGCATGCCCACCCCGCAAGAAACATAAAGGGGAAAGTACTCCACTTTATGATAATAAGAGAACTGTTTTTGTGGGCAACCTCCCATTTGATGTGAAGGTGTGTTTCTAATAGATAGTACTATATTGAGGTTACATAATTGCATCATTGTTGTCTAATGGATCTATCATGTGATCCTTTTCTGCAGGATGAAGAGCTTTATCAGATATTTTGTGGTATATCCAACCTTGAATCAAGTATAGAAGCTGTCAGAGTTGTTCGAGATCCTCATCTTAATGTTGGAAAGGGTATTGCTTATGTGCTATTTAAAACCAAGGTATGCTGTTCAGGTTCTTGAATAGTATGTTTTCACGAAAATTCTTACTACAGGCTCTTCTATATTTAGTTCAAATATGATATGTTATAATTGATGTTATCATGTGCTTTGCTTTCATTGGTGAAAATTAATTTTCTAAGATGTCTATCCAAACAAGAAAATCATGTTACTTTAAAATTATGGTTTACTTAAAATCAATTTTATAAAATCACATTATTGATCTCGAATCAATTCTACAAGCGCACATCCAAACACGCACTAACTCTCTCACTCACTAACAGCTAACAATGAGTGACACCGATTAGGACATTTTCTTACAATGAAGAAACCTCTTAAACTTAACAAAATTGGTGTGGTTGGACTTGCAGTGCAAGGGTTTGAAACCACTGTAATTGTTAGTTCTTTTGTTAATCTGTATCTGGTATAAATTTTACTTGCTTACATATTCCTGCTCCACAGTTTTTTAAAATTAGATTGGGAATTAGGAGAAACAAAAATAATGAGAAAAACTGGTTACTTATTGCAATTAGCAAAATTTCAATACACACTCCATTTTATATATAGGTTAACTTGGGGTGATGAGTAACGACCCTAAATTGGCTTTCATTGCTCAAGTCCGAACTCCAGTGTAGTTTTAGTGCGTGTATGTGTGACTGTAGACAAGGAGCATTTTAGGGTAGTATATGGTGATTGCTAACTTATGATGGCTTTTCTTTATGCAATAAATTGTTCTCTAGTTTACACTGTTAACTCCTCAAGTTGTTACTGGCATAAAACCATAGTGTCGTGTTAATATTCAAAATGGTGTTTGACTGGGTATTAATTGAGACATGCTAGGTTGTTATCAAAGGTAATGTTACTGCATGCAAATGAAAAAGCGGCATAAAGAATGACTTATCCCTAGTAACTTTATTGATAAATATTATTAAAGTTATGTCTTGTAAATGCAGGAAGCTGCTAAATTTGTTGTTAAGAAACGGAACTTGAAGCTTCGTGACCGAGAGTTGAGACTCTCTCATGCCAAAGCCGATGCAACCCCATCTAAAAGGCCAAATCCATCATCAGCATATGCTCCTAGTACCCCTGCAAAAAGGCCAAACCCATCAGCACATGCTCCTAGTACTCCTGCAAAGGAGTTTTCTGTGGCTTCACAGTCTCCATCAAGCAGTAATTACATGTCAAAGTCAAACAAAAAAATCAATGCATCTTATCAGGGTCTACGTGCAACCAAATCTGATGTGCACAAGAAACTCCAAGGTGGAGAAAAACCAAAAGAACGCATGACAAAAAGACCTTCAGTAGCTGCCAGAAAGGCTAAAGCAAAATTGGGCAAGGAGAGTGATCTACCAAAACAAGCAGGGATGAAACGCAAGCTTGATAGTCGTACTCCAGACAGTACTCTACGTAATAGGAAAGTAAAAAAGAACAGATAGCATGTTTCTTATGTAAGGGATTTGTTAGCTCTGGTTAGAATTTGGCTCTAATCATTGATGGCGAAAATAGTTTGTCAACACTGGCATGGTTTTAAGGCAATGTTGTCAGCAGACTTGAAGGCACATTTGGCAGCGAATGGTGAAGAATTAAGAAAAATCAGTGGACAGGGATACAATTTACTCATTTAAAAGGATTTAACATTATCGTTTCTCTTCATTTTATTTTAAATTTGTTGTGTAATTTTAGTTTATAGTATGCTCTTATTGGTTGGTTGTAACTTCCACTATTAGGTCTTGTTAAGGCTTGTAGCATTTCCTGCCTTGGAAAGGAGCATTCGTCAATTCTTTTCTCCTTACCTTTTTTTCTTATATTTGTTTTATACTTCAATATGACAATGATGAATTCAGGTGAATTTAATTTTATCATTTTTTCATTTGAATGGATTGGTAGGCAATGAAAAATAACTTCATTTTCTAAACCTATAATTCAGTTACTTGTATTCCTTATTTCCATATATCCGATCCAAAAAGATAGAAGACTAAATGAAGGCATTAGCGCATTGCCTTTTCTAGAAGAGGTGATAAACTTTACGAAAGTAAGGAGAGATGAAGAAATATGAAAGGGATAGCCTATTGTGAAGGATTAATTCACGCATGAACAAAAATCACAATATATTTTAGAGCGTAATCAATTGAGCTACACAAGTGACTTTTTAAGTATCTATAAACCCTTTGCTTTCTTGATACATGCCTAGGACCCATTTCAATTTTCACACCGGTGACCCTTGTACATGAAGCGTGTAACAGTGTATAAAATGAAACACATGGCCAGATTTTTTACATTGAAAATGAAAGTTAACTGATGTGCAACCTAAAAGACAGGAAAAATCAGGAGAACATACCTAATTTTGTTGATGATGCTATAAATACCATTGGCATTTTCTCACAGTTGTCATCTCCAATATAGTATAAATTAACGTTGCCATCTCTCTCACTTATCTAATTGACCGTTGTCATCTTTCTCTCAAATGCAACCATTTTAACATTAAAAACTAAAGTTACATATATAGTGAAAACAATGTTATAAACAATACATTTTAACGGTTAAATTTCAAGATATAAATAATTAGTTTTTTAACAATTCTTCCAATTTCACTTTGTATTTTTTATAGATTCTAATCAATATAATCTCAATTAATATATTAAATTAAAATTAAGATGAATAATACATATAAATAAATGAAATATATTATGGGGACCATTTTAAAAACTTTCGTGAGTAGTCCCTTAATTGAAGAAGAAAAAAATAATTAAATTGCTTGAAATTAGAAAGATGATATAACATCACACCAAAAAATGGAATATATAAAATATAGTGTAGCAGCTCCCATGATTTTAATTGAATTGCTTCATTAGAGATGGATGCCCTTGTATGCGAATCATTTCACATGACAGTCAAATGAACCCACCCCAACTCCAGTGGTACTCCAACTAAGAACTGGTCCTTAGTTCTAAAAACTACCTAATTTTGTAAAATGAAATACTGAAAGTGGAAGAGTAACTCGTGTAACCAAAGTTACCCAATGATAGGAGAGATCAGGGAAAACATCTTTTGTGCTGTAAAAAACATGACAAAGCAACTACCATTCAATAAGTAAATGTTTTACACAAATAAACTCATGAACAATGTACATAACTAATTCAGCCACACGTCGTTTCTTGCCACTGGCACAGATCCGACCATTCATATGCTGGTCTTGAACTACTGCAGCGTTTTGCAATAAATCTATTAGCAGAGAATCACAATGAAATTGTTATTTTTTTCCTTCCTTTTTTTGTTTTGGAGATCTGTACAAATACTGAGCTGTCAGGAGAACAAGGGCTTCATTCACAAAGGTTCTTGGCTTCTGAAATTCTATGATTCGTTCTTGCTTATTAATGTGGGTGTCACTGAAACTACACCAATGAGGAACAATGTAGCAATTGAGTTGAAATCATAGAGATCACCCACAGATTGTAACTCTCCAAGAGCCAACCCAGCCTGCACGAGAAACTCTAATACAATCATGGTGACAATTGAAATATTCTTTTTAAGATACTAGTTTAATAATTAAAAAGACAAAAACTCATAATCAAAATATATATGATTCATTGGTATAATAGGACCCTTTTCAAAAGAGAAGGGCAGAGGGAATTACCCAACATGTGTAATCTGTACAATAACATTTTTTTCTCTTTATCACATTATTAATTACATCTCACTTTTCTCTTTCCTCTCTCTCTCTCTCCCCCTCTCTTTTTAATCCAATTTTTGCAAAATTTGTTGTATAAAATATAAATAACATTTCTTAATAAGAATTATTATTTTGATAGCTACATACCTTGACAGTGACATAAGCAGCAGGTATTAGTCCAATAACAGTTGCCAAGAAGAAAATATGATAAGGCACATCCACAATTGGTGAAGCAAAATTAATAAATGTGTTGGGCAGGGTCGGAGTCAGTCTTAGAAAAAGCATGTAGTTCAACAAACCCCTTCTTCTTTTAGCCACCTGGAGGATAATAAAAGTAGAAAATTTAATTCCATGCTTCTTAGATTAAATCAAATTCAAATCCAATGTGATGGGAAGTTAAAACAAAAACAAACCTGGGTTTGGAAGAATTTCAACTTTTCAGGCCAGAGAGAGGAGAGAATAGGTCGTCCAACAAGTTTAGACAGGAAATAGCATGAAGAAGCTCCTGCTGTGGCAGTGAACACAACCAGAGCCACACCTTTAAAGACTCCAAAGAGTGCTCCAGCAAGCAATGACATGAACACAGTCCCTGGAATCATGAAAGTCTGCATGAAAATATAAACCACGCAGTACCCCACCAAGACTTGTGCAGTGTAGTCACTTGTATAGCTCTCAAGGTTATCTCTACAAAAATAAATGAAGGATAGATAAAGCATTGCACAATTTTGTATTTGTCATTTGTCAACTTCCCGGATCCACTACATTCCAATTTATACATAAGTGATGAGCCCATACATTTGAAAAAGAGAGGAGAAATTATATCCAGATATTGAAATGGAAAGCAAAGTCAATAGGCTGTCTCAAAAACATAGTAGATTCCATCATCAAATGCCTGCTCCCACTGTAGATCAAATGATTGAGAAAATATATACTATAGGTTTGTTAAATCTGGTAGAAATTTAAAAGGCTGTCATATAGTCTCTTTTCTTCTCCATTTAACCACCCCAAGTGGTGGTATTTAAGCATCAATGCATGAGATATGGGAATCCTATGATGAGTAGCACTGATTTGTTGCAAACACACATGCCTTGTGTAGTGTGTACTATTATCCAATTGGAAGCAAGTCAACACAACAGAAGGGTGACACAGTTCACAAGGCTCCCATATGATGGAGTTGAGGACCGAGACTTCTGGAAATACTTTGGGGTATCACTGGGGAGCCTAAGGCCTTAATTACAGTGATACAAAATTTTTTTAAAAAAAAAAAAAAAAACCCTTACCTTTGTACCAAGGCTCATACTCCCAAGTCAAACACAATGGAATCGTAAAAATACATATCGCTTGATCTCAGCCACAGCCGCATAAAGAGATAGTTGGGGTTGCAACTTGAAACTATTGTATTTTTTATTTATTAAAGATGAAAACAAGTTAGAACCTAGGACTAACTGTAAACTACACAAGCTGTCATTAATGGAACCCTATCAGTGTAGCACGTGAACCATCAACCAATAAACACTTGCAAGTAAAGATGCCAGCTTGTTGACTCAAAGCCCAATCCTCAATTAATTATTACTAACAGATTAGCACCTATGAATAATAACAAACCTAATATTCTCATACTCATTCCAAGCTCCTGGATACCCTGAAACCCAAATACCCTTTTCAGATCTGCTTTTTCAAGCGATGAAACTTAAAAGAGAGAAAAGGAAGACCAAAATTTAAATTTCCAAATCCTATTTACACAGAACCCGTATGCACCACATTCCCAAAATCACGATTTTGTGCAATCACCGTGATTTGACAGAAATCACGGTTAAAAGTAAGATCTTTTCAACGGAATGAGCCCACAATTAGAGCATTCATTTAAACATCAATCACATTTGCAACGAATTAATCATCGTGAAAAGTTGATGGGTATCACCCCAACAAGCGATAACGAGGCCAAGGTTGCTTTTTTTTTCAAATTCACGTGTAATAGCATAACAAAAAAAAAGGGGAATGTTGGTTGGAACATTACCGTAGGAGTTGAAGGTCTTCGAGGGTACGAGGGAGTTTGAGGAAGCTGTAATCGGAATCGGGCATGGTGAGGTACACGCCGAGAAGACCCACCGCGAAAACCAGCGCGACCGTTGAAGCCATCGTGGCTTCCCAAAAGCTCAACGGAAACTTGGATGCTGTCGATGCCATAGATTGTTGCTCCACCGTGTTTAGACCCTGCTTCCCCATGTATAATGTCTCGTCTTTTCTCTCCAGGGACAAGCCTCTTTCCTTCTCTTCTCTGCCTTATCTTCGGGAGAGAGAGAGAGAAAGACAAGAGTTTTCAGAGACAAAGAATATTCGTGGTTGGAGGAGTATAGTATATGTATGTATCAAAAGAACCAATCAACTAAATTATATAAACATTTTTTTTTTAAAAAAAAAAACAGATGCAAACACAATTTAGTATTTTCTTTCTTTCTCTTTTCAAAATAATAAAGTATTATTAAATTTCATTCAACACTGTACAAAATTATACTTTGTTAGCTAATTATAAATTATCTTACACATAATTTTTAAAATTATTATTATAAAATTAAAGATAAATCATCTCATATCATATAACTCAAAATAATTATCATAAAGTTAATTAAAAATATAAATAATCTATAATTAAATAATAATATAAAAGAATAATTTTGAATTTTAAATTCTTAACCTTCTTTTTTTTTATGAATCTTTTTTTGCTTTCTGTAATAATCTTTTGCTTTCTTT
>PYAF01005594.1:3351845-3372749 GCA_007407185.1 Glycine tomentella
AATATAATTCTTTAATATAATGTAGAGTTTGAAATTTTTTATGCAATTTCATTTGTTTATATAAAGTTTTTTTTTTGGAACAATTTAGTCTTTTTTGTTCTCAACAAAGTTATATAAATTTATTTGACTTTAAATTTAAATTTTTAATTGTATAAAAAATAACCACATTTAATTATTTTCTATTACTTCTTAATAATAAATAAGTTATATATTAAAGATATTTAAATTAATTTTAGATTATTTTCAATAATATAAAAAATATTCAATCAGTCATCACAAATTTAATCTTACGAGCACTAAGCTAGTAATAATATAAGACAAAACAAATTATATTCGTCCTTCTAAAGTTAACATTTATTATACTTACATTCTCTTTCTAAATTCACATTTATTCTGTTTATCCTAAATAGTCATCGTTGTTAAATGTGTTAATTTTTTGTGAATAACATTTCTTTTCTTCTAATGCCATGACGACCTTGCTAATGATCAATGCTCTCATTTCATCCAAGAGACAACTAAGTAAGAACATGGCGGCCTAAATCAATTATGCACGGTTAGGGTTTGCAAGGAAAAAGATAAGGGCATTTTAGAAAAATAAAATATTTAGAGGCATGTGCAAATCACATGCCTAGTTCTTGTTAACGTTAATGGTTAAGGGTTCACAATGTAATAGATGGCAAAAAAATAAGAAAATATTGTGTATAAAAAAATAAGAGTGAAATTAAGTGTAAATAAGTGCTAACATGTGTAATTTGTTCTATAAGATAAAGGAAAAGATTGAAAAAAAAAAAGAAAGACAGCACAAAAATGTCCCATTATATTGACTTCATTCGTATTTGTTTCATGTTATCATCAAACAGGCTTTATGATGGGAAAAGAGTATTTTTTGTTATTATCATTTGGGGTGGATTTTAAATTTTTACCCAAAAGAAGATAAGTCATATGTTACGACTTCTGAGTTAAAAATTATAACACTAGTTATGACTTATATATTTTTTAATTTTTTAAATCAAAATTACGAGTATATTTTTTTTTTAAATATACAACTTCAAAACCAATTTTCTTACTTTTTTAATCAAAATTGTAATATTTTTTATGATTTCAATTATTTTTTTTAAAAAATTGACTGTATGACTTCAAGTCGTGTATTTTAGAAAAATTATACTAAGTCTTAAAATTTTTTAACACTCCTGTTTAAAAAAATTAAAAAATATACAAATCTTAACATTTTATGACTTCAATTTTAAAAAAATTTAAAATATACAAATCGAACATGTATCCGGTAAAATTAAAAATTAAAAATATACAAATAATCTCAAAAATCATAAATTGTAATACCTATTTATAACTTATATTCTTTAAAATAAAAATTTAAAATCCATCACAAATGATAATAATAAAAAAAAAATCCCATTCCCCTCGTGGTCCACCAAACACCACCTAAATCTTATCCCGGTTTGACTTTGACTCTCCAGGGCCATTGTCGTTTTAGCACACCACACGCGCTTTATTAAGCGGCGCGAATCCAAGTAAAACCCCAAACAACCTCGCCACGTGTACCCGATCCTCTTCTTTCAAACTCATCCGGTCTAACCCTAGTCTAAGCTATATATATCCCACTCCGTACATATCATTTCCACTTTCCCACTTTTCGCCATTCTCCATTCTTCGTTCCCAACTCTGCATTTATTTCTGTTTCACCAAAACGACGTCGAATCCGAACAAAACCCCAAAACTTCTCTCTCTCTCTCTCTCTCTCTCTCTCTCCCACGCAAATGCGATTCGTTCGTGACGCGTTTGGCATTTAGAAGAGAAGAAAAAAAAAAACCAATGGCGGAGGAAAAACGGTTCCGAATAGGGTACGCGCTGTTGCCGAAGAAACAAAACAGCTTCATCCGAGACTCGCTCGTGAATCTCGCGAGATCTCGCGGGATAGACCTGGTTCGGGTCGACCCGAACCGGAACCTAACGGATCAAGGTCCCTTCGATTGCGTCCTCCACAAGCTCTACGGCGACGATTGGAAGCGTCAATTAACGGAGTTCACCGTTAAGTACCCTAATGCCGTGGTTCTCGACTCGCCGAAATCGATCGAGAGGCTCCACAATCGGATTTCGATGCTGCAGGTGGTGTCGGAGCTGAACATCGCCTACGGGAGCGAGACGTTCGGGGTTCCGAAGCAGATTGTGATATACGACATGGAGACGCTCTTAGACCGGCGGAACTGGGAGGCGCTGAATTTTCCGGTGATCGCGAAGCCCTTGGTAGCCGACGGCAGCGCGAAGTCGCACAAGATGGCGCTGGTTTTCAATCACGACGGGTTGAATTCGCTGAAGCCGCCGGTGGTGGTGCAGGAGTTCGTTAACCACGGCGGCGTGATCTTCAAGGTCTACGTCGTCGGCGAGCGCGTGAGGTGCGTGAAGCGGAAGTCCCTGCCGGACGTCGGAGAGGACGAGCTGGTGAGGGTTTCGGAGGATTTGCGGAGGTTTTCGCAGGTGTCGAATTTGGGCACAGATGAGAGAATTGACGATAGGTATTATAAGATGATGCATTTGGATGACACCGAAATGCCTCCCCTGAGCTTCATTACTCAGATAGCTCGGGGGTTGAGGCGTGCCATGAGGCTGAACCTGTTTAATTTTGATGTTATTAGGGATTCTCGATACGGGAATCGTTACCTTATTGTTGATATCAATTACTTCCCCGGGTACGCGAAAATGCCCGGTTATGAGACTGTTTTGACAGACTTTTTCTGTGATGTGTTGTGTAAGAAACAGCAATGGGGTGAGGACTGTTCTGAGAATGCTGGTTTTGATGTTGATGGTGTGATGATGGGTAACAAATATGTGAGGAGGATTATGAGCAATACTTGCTGTGGTGATGGGGATGAGGGTGGCCTTGAAGTTTCGCCTGTGGAAGAGAAAGGTAGTTCTGTTCAAGTGTGAAAATTGTGTTGAATAATGTGTGTCTCGTTCTGATACATTGTCATTGATTGGTGTATTTTTTGGGTAATCTCTGATCAATGGACCCATTAGCCAATTGGTGGGTACAGGGTAGGCATGAGTTGCACATTCTATTTAGGATGCAGTCGAGACAGTGGTGAAATTGGAAGGTTGTTTTGTGGCTAGTTTAACCTCTTAACATGTATATTCCTTAGACATTGCTTTTGGAGATAGGTACTTCTCAGATACCCTGAAGCTTTAGGAAAGTTGTATTTTGAGGTTCAACTTCTTGCTCGAAAGTCTTTTACTTTGAAGTTTTGCCTTTTAACTCAAATGTCTTAATTCTTCATTTTGTTAATTTTATTCTCGTTTTTTGTATTTCATTGATTGTTTATGATTTTCTTATTCAGCCATATAACTGTACCTGATTGATTGTTTTGTATATCCTCATCTGAGGTTTCTTAATTATTTTGAATTGCTATTGATTTTTTTTTCTTTGCTAAATGAAGAAGTTGTTAAATATTCAGTAAAATTATCGGAATAAGGAAAACAGGATGTTGAATATTTTTGCCACCCACACCTCTTAAGCTGTCTGAAGTCTGAATAACATAGGAGAGTGCTTAAAGGTTTGACACAATATGATGAAACTCATAAACATACATAATGCCAATTAAAATCCAATGTCGTAAGATACTGGATATTCACCTCTATTCATGCTTAACATCTGACAGGTCTCTGTGTGTGTGTGCGTTCTTTCTCTCTGTCTCTGACTCTCTCTGTGTGCTATCCTGCAATAGTTTTTCTGGGGTTGGCTGTTCCTTGCGGTGATCTAGGATTGGTAACTATGATATATAAATGGAATACAGGAAAATGCAATAAGATTATCAGAATAAGGAAAACAGGATCTTGACTATTTTTGCCGCCCACACCTCTTTAGGTGTCCGAAGTCTGAGTAACGGAAGAAAATGCTTTTTGCGATGGTCTACGATTGGTAACTAATTAACTGTCATATAAATGGAATACAGGAAAATTTCTATCTTTTGCGCATTAAGAGATGTCCAATAATGCAAACTTTTCATCATGTACAGACTATATGATACTTTTCTGGAAGCTTAGGGTGTGTTTGGATTCCCATTTAGAATGGCTCAACTTGAGCTAGGATGAATCAAAACATGATCTTTCCATTGATCATGATGTTTGGCATTGTGTTGGAAACATGACTCCAAGTTTTAGACTCGAGTGTCATTGTATCTGTTAAGAAGTTTTAGACTTGCATGTGTTAGTTTTCTGTCCTGGGTTGAGACTGGACACAGGTTTGATGTTATTATAAACAGGTGCAAGACAGATATTTTATTTCAATTGCTTTAGTTTGACCAAACTGATTTTAATTTCCTTTTTAGATGCCATGGGTGGATTTTCTCCTATTAGCAAGAGACTATACCTGGTAGCTTGTCATAATTGGTACTATATGGTATTTGTTGGTATGCTTTAAGAGGATATGTTAAAATAGATTTTTAATTATTTTTTTTGGGTTTATGATTCGTACTTTTCATTTTATTTTCTAGTAACTATTGCAATGCGCATCCCTTTTAAGTTTTCTTGTGCTCATGTATCAGAATCCACTCCATTATGCAGTAGAAAAAAACAGCGTTGCATTTTGATCTGTGCATTTGCTGTACTCAATTATGTCAGTGTATGCCATTGATTTTCTAGTTCTGTGTTGTAATCGTATACTACCTATAAGCAATGACATTTTATCTTAAGGTTAAACTTAAGACATGCTTGTAATATTGCCCGATGTCATTGTTAATCCAATCCCTTCGGCAGACACGACATTCTTGCCTGTTATGATTTATTCGAGTTCTTCCAGTGTTTCGAGTGTTTGTTCAGATTGAATGATTGAATCCTTTTAAAAATTTTATTCCCGCACGAAGAGTGAGTTTGTTTCTGTCTACGTTGATAGCTACTGATTTTAATGTTTAAATGCTAACCTCGAATTGTCTTTTGGTTTGAGTTCAATTATTTTAAAGCCATGATCCCTCTGCTGGGCACTTTCATTCTGGTATCATCCTTGTTCTGTTTTTTGGCATTCTTAAATAAAGTTGACTTTTCTCTCAAAGAAATGAAGTGGACTTTATCATCTTTATCAACAATTGGTTAATACAGATAAAAAATAATTATTATAAACATTTTTGTATTTTTAATTTTAAAATTAAAAGTCAATTATTTTAAATAATTCAAACAAAAAATTATTTTATTATTAAAATATGTAATTGTAAAATTTATTTCATATAATTGATTGCATGGTAAAAAGGGAACATGATAGAAAGAAATTTAAAGTTGGTGGAGCCTATATTAAAAAATTGGTTAAAATATAATTTTGATCTCTTTATTTTAATTTTGTTCATTCAATTATAAAATTGAGATAATTAGTCCCTATGTTTTTTAAAATACAGGATTTTGATCTCTCCATTAAATTTAATGGTTGACCGTTAACTCTTTTGCTTTGACTGTTAAGTGAGTTGTAACTTTTGTTTTAATATTTTTAATTAACATATTCATTGGTAGACCTTAAAAAAAATATACGAAAGTTATGAACAGAACCCTAATGTCTAATCTTCGTCTTCCCCTCCTCTTCATCCTCCCCTACGGTGTTGATGTTTTTTCAAGCTTCATCTTCCCCTAAACTCCATCCCCTAAGCTTCATCTTGCTGGAATTACGCGGGCAGTGATAGTGGAGAAAATTATGCAAGTAGAGTAGATATTTTGTCTTTCTTTGGTAGTGAACATTCGAATGTCAGATAATGGGAGTTTGGATTTTACCTTAGATGGCCTTCTCTAACACCCTAACACCCTAACACCCTTCTTCGGCGTTATTTTACTTGTTTGAAGAAGTCGAAGGACCTGAATGTGGAGCTAGCCCTACAACTTGCACTCATTGTGCCAAAATTCATAGGCAAAGTAGACGGAATGGCAATCTGAGTCTCATAGTGAAGACAATGGCACTATAATTGGTGCAGCACCTGCAGGTAATGACAACAAGCAAAATGCAAGAAATAATGGAAGGTTCTTTGGGGATGCTAACATAGGAACTATGAGAGAAATATTATGTTTTTTATATGGAAGTTCTTAACTTGATGTACTGAATTAAATAAATTTATGCGAAAAGTCGTTTCATCTGGTCCAACAGTGAATCGTGTAAGTTGTTTCCGACTAGCTAATGAATCGGAATATCGGATGGAAACGTTGATGTTGTAAATTGGAAGTTAGAAGAATGCAGGTGATGAACAAGACAATTTAACCATGTTATTCTTTTATATTAAATATTTGCAATTTAATCATATTTATTCATTAATATATAAATTAAAAAAACTGCAGTACCCGGTTCATCCACTTAACAGTCAAAGTAAAAAGTTAACAAGTCAACTAATTAAATTTAATAGAGGGATCAAAATCTTCTATTTTAAAAATCAGGGAAATTAAATATCTCAAATTTATGATAGGAAACCTAAAATTACGAAATAGATAAAATATAAAGATTAAAATTTTTTATATTTTAACTTTTAAAAAATTTAAATACTCAAAAAAAGGAAAAATTCAAATACACAGTGTCATGTCAAAAATATTTTATGCTTAAATAATCTGCTTTAGTTATCTATTTTTAAAATCTCACCATCAAATAGTGTTCATAGCAGTATATTTTGCTTTTAAACGAATATGACATAGAAGGATGAGCTTTCTTAGAATCAAATAGCTGGAGACTGTATAAAGTCACGATTGTTCTAGAAACAAAGCTTTTGAAGGGAGGATTACTTGTGTCGTGTCCTTGATTAATTACTTCTGATTGCATCAAATCCCCTACCTAAAACATTATCTCAAAGGAGGCAGTTTCTTTAGTGTAATTGAAAACAAATGGGTGGTTGCATTGATGTGGCCCTTTGCATTTTTGTTTTGTTTTTCTTTTTATCTTGTTCCAGACGTAAATAATTAATTAATCTGACCGAACAGTTGGCCTGGAATCTGGACAATTTTAATAATTCCAACGACAAATTTTCATTTGGATTAGCCTCTATCTTCTATATGTTCATTTGATGTGATACTTAATAGAGCAATATTTCATTAGTCGGCGAGAAATTGTGGTGACAAGGTTGACTTATTCATTATACTCGAAATGTCAAAAGCTTAACTTCATGGATTAATTAGACCATCTCACTGTAGAAAAAATCTAGAGGTTTTTTGAGTTTGTCAAATATTACAATAGCAGCAAAGAAAAATCACGTGACTGATCATATACATAGTCCCGAGAGATGTGAAGATATATTAAAAGAAATCATTAGAATTTTGAATTGTAACTACAAAAGATGTTTTATCGAGAAAATAGAACCAAATCTTGTGAAGTACAAGTCTGTTTATAGAAATACATAAAACTAAATATATAAATATGCATGTACGTGTGTATCTTTGATAGTGTGTTTTGTATCCATGTATAAAAATAGAAATGAATCTAAACAATGAATTAAAAACCATGAATGAATAAAACTACGCATTTCTTCGTTACGTGATGTATATCCATAAGTTGATGGGATTGTCCTGAAAGAGAACCAATGAATCTTCTACCACAAAATTGGTGTCGCAGAAGTTGATGTCAAGCTGCAAAATAAAAGGGAAAATATCAGGTTAACTGAGAAAGATCGACGGTAAAAAAAAGTCTGAAAACAAGTTATAAATTCTATAACTAATAAAAAGCACAAAATGTGTTAAAATAATATAATATTATAATATGTATTAGAGGTTTTTAAGAAAAAAATAATTTCGATCTATAATTTGTATAACTTTTTCTACAGGTAGGAGAGATATAAGAAAATTAATTAGGGAGAAGTGTATGTATAATAAGATTGATATTGTCGCTATAATAATTATATATGCTCACAAAAAAATTTTTAGCCAAGAAAACATATTAGTTTTGATGAAGCTGCAATCTCCCTTTTCGGTGACCTATAGAAAAATTATAATATGTTGCAAGATTATTAGTCTTTACCAATCTTTACCAGATGGGAAATTGAATTTTATTAATTCTTTCTTACATATTAAATTTTTTTAATTACGTATCACATAAATGTGTGATAATCATGAACCATCTAATATTTTCTCATAAGGTGCATGCAAGCATGTAGAACATAGAGCTATTAATATAAGAAAAAGTTGAAAAAATAAAAAGCAGTTGAGAATAGGGTCTTACTCTAGAATCTCTTTCCAATAGGAACCGCTTGTTTCATCGTCAAGCAACTTCTCCCAATCATCAAAGATTTTGTTGGAAGGTGACTCTGTTGACGTTTGAGTAGCTATATTACAGCCACTGTCCATTTGGTTGAAGGTTCCCATCTTTGGAGAGAATGCAACTAATGCAGGAAGAGGTGGATTTTCTGCTAGATTTTCACGTGAAGTAGTAGTGCTGCTAATTTTGATGTAATCAGTATCTTGTGGAATTATAGATCCACCATCTAAATCTGCCACTGATTTTGAAACATCATGCTGAGAGCACTCGCTTTGTGCTTGAGAGTATAAACCAGGGTTAGCATATTCTTCACTACCACTCAACACCACATGAGGCTCCTTATTAGTTTGGAGGGGGTTTATGCCATTCAGAAATAAAGGGTTGAGGTTGGGATTGGATAAGAGGTAAGGGTTATTATTATTACCCATGTTAACAAATGAATTGTTGTTCATAAGTTGCAACATATTTTGCACAAGCTGTATTTTGGCTAGCTGAGTGATATCTGGCTGTAAACCTAGAGGGTTATTGCCCCAAGGAATGTTCATGGCACTGCTCAAGTTTGACATGCCAAGCAACTGAGAAAGACTCATGAGGTGATTCAAGTCTGTCCTTGGCTTGTGAGTTTCTGGATCAATACCCATCTTCAGAAGCTTTTTCCTTAAGTGAGTATTCCAATAATTCTTTATCTCATTATCAGTTCTTCCTGGCAGATGTGCTGCAATCTTCGACCACCTACATGAAAAAAATAAAATAAAGTATATTACTAACATAGTTTTAAATTAGTTAATGCATATAGTCATTTCAGCTTCAGAAAAAATTCTTTCATTTCTTGTTTTGATAAATAATTACAAAAACACTACCTTATTGTCATTTTATTTGTCATTTTCAAATTAAGATTTGGCTTCATTATTTCCCATATGAATCCTTAAAAAATAAGGTAAACTTTTTATTATATAAGTAATTAAAATAGAAAACGTTTTATCCAACTAAACAATATATCGTCATATATATATATATATATATATATACACACACAGTAATTAAGAAAACATGTGCATACTTGTTTCCGAGAACTGAATGAAGGTTAATGATAATTCTCTCATCATCTTCACTAAACTTGCCTCTCTTGATATCAGGCCTCAGATAGTTTGTCCATCTTAATCTGCAGCTTTTGCCACACCTATTGAGACCAGCACGCTTTGGAAGTGTTCTCCAGCTGCCATGGCCATTTTTGCTGATATAATCAATCAGCTTCTCATCTTCTTCTGGCGTCCATGGCCCTTTCTTTACACTACTACTCTCCTCACAACACGGTGGCCTTCCCATAATGCACTTGCACAACGAATATATTTTCCAAGGCAAAGAATAGTGTTAACAGTTATTAGCAGGTGTATCTATGCTCTTGAGGAAATCTAAGTTTTAGGACTGAATAGAGTAGGCTAATTTCTCGTAATATTTGGTTTTATAGGTGCAGAGGGATGTGCAGATTCAACAAATGATGTCATCATTATTATTGTTTTTTTTATTAGGTTTAACTTTTTTTCTTCTTTGAATTTGAGAAATCAAATGGGAAACATGTATATACCGGGGAAATGGCTTAATTTGGCAGTGGGAAGAAGTTGCCTAGAGATTACCCTTTGGCAATTTTCAGCCCCGGAGAACTTTATTGGCAGATAAGATATACGAAAATCAGGATTAGGTAGGGCAAGTGTCCTCTAAGCAGAAGGTAAGTTCATTGAATGTCCTAAAGTACCTCCACATAATTAAGGTTTGAATCCGGTTTGAAATGTTCATTGTTTTTTTATTAAGCTATGGTGCCTTTGACCTGTTGGTTCAACGTTTGAAAATCTTCGATACAATCGAGGCAAGAGAATAACAGAAAAACCTTTCTTTTCTTTTCTTTTTCTCAAGTAGTAGTACGCCATGAAGTGGCACTTTGGGGGGCTTATGAATTATGATATACTACAGCTGAATTGGGAAAGCTACAAACAAAATTCACCATGTAAAAAGATCGAGTGCGCTAGCGCCAAATGAATTTAAAACGATTCTATATGTGTTTATTATTTTTTAATTGGCAAAGAGTGTTTATGGTATTATCCTCCAATCATAATTAGAATTTTATCTTACTAATTTACATTAACCTTTAATAAAAAGCTTTATTAAGCAGATTATTGAGCCGAAAATTCAATTCTAATTAAAAAGCAATATTAAAAACATCAATAAAACTGCATTTAATCTTTGTCCAGTTTAAATCTAGAGTAGGTAAAATTCATCTTATTCATTTGCCAGTTATATATATGTGTGTGTGTGAGATGAGATGAGATGCCTCAATTATCTCTTGTATTAATGGAAGGTTGCCTTTTTTCTACACTGTAATAAAATGAAAATTTGTTGTTTAATTAGATTGTCATCAAATGATTTATTAGCGTGCCCTACCTTTTCAGTAAAATTCTGAAGTTTTATTGTAGTACAAACCTGAAAATATTAATTGCACCATCAACTAGTCTTGCATATATATTGTAAAGAGATTATGGACTTAATTAGATTTAATTATATAGTATATTGAAGATCGAGATCTTAGAATTATTCAGTCCTTCAACCTGTGATGAGACAATAATTTCTTTCTATGGTAGATTTTTCCATCCAAACTTCCCATTTGACGATGTGGTGCTATTTCCATGAGTTATGTATCTCAGGAATAAGATTTTGAAAAACCTAAAGGAAATTAACTATGTTGGCGAAACAAAAAAAAGTGCATATATAGGGCATTTTATGCCATTGAAAAATTTTCTGAGGCTTGAAGTGCAAAACCCCCTAGCAAATAAGGTCTCATCGTGGGTCCATCCGAGCGCGTAGGTAGTTCAAGATGATTGTCGTAACTAACATGGATGCTTCATATGGTTCCTTCTTCACGCACAATATATCTTGAGTTATTCGTTTTCAACAGTGTGGTCATCAACTTTGTCATTTTCTTCTTATATTTGCATGCCTCTAGTGTGTTGTCATGACGAACGTCTGCTTGATAACAATTCTCAAGCAAGAACCATTCTCCACCTGCTCCTCATTCATTGTACTCGTTTCAAGGACTCAAATTTCTCAGACGACGGAACAGTGTTTCCTCCACAATTATTACATAATATATAAAATATTCACTTTAAAACGAAAAAGAGAAGAGGGTGTGTGCATAAATTTCTCCAATTGCCTTTATTGATTAGGATATTGTAAACATGATCCTCTATTAGTAGTTTTCTTTATTTTTTTGGGTTTTTGTTGATAATAAGAACCTTATACTTTAAATATTGAACAAAATTTAGTACAGTACGTACCCAATAAGCACGTCAAAAGACAAAATTAAGAGCAATTAAGAGAGGAGATTTTCAATAATTAAACATTGTCCAAATTAATTTTACTCACAAGAGACAATTTATAATTTGTAATCAAATCATGTTCTATTATAATCACTTGAACCACTAGCCAGGGTTTTAGTGGTGGGAGATTTGGGTACTGTAAACATAAAGTCATAGGTTCTAATCAAGAATGACAACGGGACGAGAAAAGTATGAGTAATGACTATTAATTTGCTTCGTTGGATGAAAAAACTTGTTTGTACCTTACAAGTCGGGTTTTCATTTATCAAACTGTATATCTGGATATATATATATATATATATATATATATATATATATATATATATATAAAACTATAGGTATCCATGAATACCTACTAAAAAAAATCACTCTAACTTTTTTATGTACTTTTTCTTTCATAATATAATTATGTAAGATATATTTTTTTTGAAAAGCAACAATTATTCAAACTATCTACATATTACTCTCTTTAAAGTATAAATTCAATTAAACTAAAATCCAAAGCATAAATTATATATAAGCATATATATTTTTTTGTTACATGTCTATAAGAATATCTTTATTAATAAAACAATAAAAGGACATTTAAGTAAGTGTATATTAACGGGTAGTGGGTACTCATAAATACGGATGGCATGATATATCCGTCTTCATACTGTTTACAAACAGGCTAGTAGAGAAAAAATGTTTAAATTATTAGTGAGTATTCATTTAAATATTTGTTTACTATTCAATTTTTACCCTCTTACTTGTTTTTCTTCTTCTTTTGGGTGAATAGTTTTTGAAAGTGTGAAGCATTGTGATTTTAATCTTTGAAAGAAATATTTTTTTTAAAAAAATTCCACAAGTATAATTCGTTACTCATTTTAATCTAAAATTCAAAAAGTCAAGTAATTTAAATAATAATATCAAAAAGTGCATGAGATTAGCAAGTCAGAAAGAATAATTTCCCCATACAAGTATTATTTACAGAAGATATGGTTATTTTACACTAGAACCAAATTGGCAACCTCAAAACGTCATTTAACCCAATGATTGGTTGATACGAATGCACTCAATCTAATTAATTTCTAACCCAAGTTCAACATTAATTGTGCATGTGGAGCACCGTGTGGTGCACAAATACTGAAAACGCGTATCCATTTCAGACACATAAGGTAGCTAGGAAAAAGGTAGTAGAAAAAATTGTGAACAGATAAAATGTCATTAAGTTACGGATACGAGATCAAATTAGAGGGACACGTACATCTTTTTTACTAACTGAAAATAAATTTTTTGATGTTTTATTGATAACAGTTTGATTCTGACCTCTCAAAAAGTCATAATGTCGAGGCTTGATATGCTCGTCAAAGAGGCAGTGACATCATAACCTAGATTTGTCAACCATAAAACGTGAACTTGGTAAGATATGCCGGCAATTCTTCAACTTCTTACCTCATTCATTTACTTTCAATTTTATTTTACGCTTATTTGGATGACCAACCATATAGTACTCAACAGCTAAACTAGAACAATATATAAGTCAAAAGGTAAGAATATTGAAATTAGAAGCAACGAAGCTATAGAGTATGTATAGACTCTGCCAACGTTTTTAAGGACATTTATGAACTGTTTTACTTATCAAACTTGGTTTCCTCCAACAAGAATAAGAATAATAAATATATTTCTACAAATTAATACTCTATAAATTATTAATTTATCTAAAATAATACTTTTTATCCCTATTTATATTAGTCAATTTCGAAAAAAAATTAGAAAAACTTTTATATCAAAGATTAATTATGTTTTTGGTTCCTAAACTTTTTCAAAATTTTTTTAGTTCATAACAAATTCTATACATTAATATTTCAATAAATTAACATGTTATCAAGAAATCTAATAAGGATAATTATATGAATTTTTTTTTATAAATTATATTTTTAATTTCTCATTTATTTAGATAAGACGTAATAATAGTTAACGAGAGAATACAAACACATATTACCAAAGTTAAAGGACTAAAATGCTAGAAATTTTATTTAGAAACTAAAATTAAAATTTGCACAAGAATTAGGCAACAAAAACAAAATTAAGTCTTATATTATAAATTTATAGTTGCACCAATTTTGTAAATTAATTGTTATCTAAACTCATAAATATAATTAAAACAATTAAGTAAAATATGAATCTATTGCTCTTTTCTCATTCATGAAATTTAAATGTAAGTGGATTTCAAATTGCAAATATTAAAAAAAAATGTAAAGAGTGTTGCCACAATGAGTGTTTTCTTTTGCATTATTGGTTCAAAAGATAGCAAATCATTCTCAGCTTCATTTTTAACAAGATTTTCAATAACACCAGTCACAACTTCTAACCTTTACTCCTTTGAACATTATAATCATTTTTACCCGAGTTATCTAAATAATTAACATCCATTTTATTATGTTAACTAAAGTTATCAATTATTTTTCAATCTCATGATAAAATGTCTTTCAAAAGTTGTTTCACAAGCTCCTTTGCACAACCACATGTGATTGATTAAGATTAAAAGTTAGTTAATAATAATATAGTAACTTAAGATTTTTTTTTTTTTTTATAAAAAAAGTCAGAAAAATGCACATGACTTCAAGTTCTTATAATTAAAAAAATAAAAAGTTTTCACTTGCTACATTACATATTGTGGTTTGTTTGTCCCATTCCATAATAACAAGAACTTGAAGAGAACATATATAAACTTGGAAAATTAGGTACGTACGTAACGTGTTTCCTCACGCATGAACGCAAGCTTTCTCAAAAGATTGCACTTCTCAATACGAAGGTTATTTTTTTTGGTTACAACAATTCGAAGGTTTGGTATGTCTTAATTTAATAAAATAATATATATATATATATAACGGTATATACCTAATATAAGGAGAATGTCAATTTCTTATACATTGAGCGACTCTTTGGCAGATGTCTTCTCTGTAACTTTTTCTTACTTTTGATTGTGAATTTTGGGACTTAAAGTCAAGCACACAGTAACAGCGAATGTATGAACTATGAAGTTTCAACTCAAATAATATATCTTAAAAAAATGCTAATAATACATGTTTATATTTTGTTATTATATTAAATGAAATCTCAATCAGATCCGACTAGTAAAGAATAAACACATCCAATTAAATTCAAACACATGAATTTTAGTCTCTTAATCATATAGTTAGATATCACTTATACAAATGCATATATTAACAGTGTGTTTGGTACTATATATATCAATTATTATGTGATGTGCGTATGCTTGAAGCAAGAAGAGTACTTTCGGCGTATTTCAGGTCTCGGTCGACTTGGAGAGAATGCCCGATCCTGGTAAAATAATTGTTTCTAAACGCGTCTAAGTGTGTTATATTTACATTTCTTTAGAACTTATATCCAAAAAAATTTATGCAACATGAAGAGAGAGCGAGAAAGGGAAACCTGCTTTTTTTTTTTTCTTTTCTATGAAACTAAAACTTATCAGAAATAACGGAGGACGATGAATTTTTATAAGTAAATTGCAAGAGAAATAATTAAGCAAGTAAAAAAGGATAACTTTGAATATACTGTAATGTTAAATATTCATATTAACATATAGAGAAAATTTTTGTTGTTTATGATAATTTTATTCAATTCAAATAGGATAACTTTTAGTTAAAAAAACACGTGGATTCTAAAAAAAAAAGAGGGTATAAATAAAACTTTTTTTTTCTTCTCTAGCTTTAATTTTATAATTTATAGACCACCTCTCCACCATTATCTTGAAAGGAATATATAGTTATAATTAAGTCATTACACAACAATCAAAAAAAGAGAGATGTAATAGATCTTGTAGAGATCCAATATCATATTAGATTCAACAACATGCTCAATAAATTTAATAAGATTAAATCTTGAGGATAAAATCTTCTTAAAATAATCCTTATTAAATTTTCTCTAATATATGATCAAATTTTCGACTGTTGTGGGAGAAGCATAAGAGAATCTGAGTTCTTTATAGAGTTGTTACATATTTTTTCGTCCTTATAAATATTGAAATGTTAGAAATTCATCCCTGTAATTTTTTTTATGTTTTTTGTTATCACAAAATCAAAATGTATTAAATTTTGACGCAGAACTAGGTTCGGATAACCAAAAATACATGTATATTCATATAAAACACGTTAGGTTTTTCAACTTATTACATCGATTAAAACTATAACTGATATAAAGATTCTCTTAAAACTAAACTTTCTACATCAGTTAACATTATAACCAATGTAAAAATTCCTCCTAAAACAAAACACTCACACACCCAACACTCCAAAAATCGACGACAATAGCACAAACTGACATCAAAACACTGCAATTCCTTAGCTGAAATAGAAAAGGAAAAACCAACAAAGGCATGTGCAAAGAAGAAGAAGAATCCACAACTAGAAACAAAGTTGTTCCAGCTAAGTTCTGGTGAGTTGTGGCTGAGTTCTGATAAGTTGTGTACCTCTCTCCTTTGGTTTCTCGACTCAGCAGAATCTCCAATCTCATACGTTGATGCTGGAGGAAAAATACCCCGATAATCAAGTCAGTCTAGCCTGACGTGTTTTGTGTATTTGTGTATGGAGTGATTGAAAACGTACATTGTTGTGTTTTCTTTGGATCTATATATACATGTTTTACCTTGAGGAGGTTACGCTGACTAACTGATCCTCTAAGCGTCATGCGTGATTGTGGGGAGCTAGTGGTCATCACTAGCCGAGTAACTGTCGAGTTCATGGGTTGTACGACACAAAAGTGATTCAGTTAATTTATCCCTTAGACTCACGAAACCCTGCATTTGAGTTTAGAAACTCAAAACCAAACATAAAATTGGAATATTCAGTGAAATTTCCCATTTGATCTAGCAAGGCATAATTTATTGGAAATTAGAGGAAGAAGAAAACCCCCGAAAAGAGAAAATCAATGAAAGGAAGTTTAAAATTAACAGTCAATTTATTATTCTCTCTATAATCACTTGTAGAAGAACAAAATAAGAAAAATAAAATAAAATAAGCTTATATGTAAGTTAAAATTAATTTATAAATAAGTTAAAAATGAGTTTTTAGAGAAGCTAATATTAAATAACTTTTACAAATTAACTCATGCATAAATTAGTTTTAAGTTTTAACTTACAAGAGAAACTTATTTTATTTTTAATTATTATATATGAAGAAATTTATTTAAATAGGCTTTGAATTTATGAATTAGAGTCATGTGTGTATCATGGGGAAAAAAATTAAAATATAGCAATTTTAATAAAAAATTACGAAAATATTGTAGTTTCCAAACTATTTACAATTGTATAGCAATCAATCATGTTCTTCCTAGACGTGTTCAATCACGTCCTCCCTGAGCGTGACTGGTGTTCAATCACGTCCTCCCTGAGCGTGAATGGTGTTCAATCACGTCCTCCCTGGGCGTGACTCACCAGGTGGTGACAAGTGTCATTTTGAAACACGTGTCATTTTGCAGAGCGATATATATAAACTTCGTAAGGTTATAACTTTTGATTGGAGTGTCCGATTGAGGCGAAATTAGTGGTCACGCGCTCGAAATTGAGAGGAGAAGATCTAAGCAAGTCCCTAGGTCAAATTTTTTTCCCAAAAGATGTCTCTAAGTACCTCAAAATTATGATTTAATCTTCGAACCTTCAAAAAATTTATTGGTTTTTAATTTTTTATTTATTCAATTAGTGAATTGCATGCTGTTTTTTTTATTTTTTTTAATTACTTCTCTTAATTTCGAATTCCTTATGTTTAGCTAGCCTTTCTCTCTCTCTCACTCTCTTTTTCCATGATGTGTGTGAAAACTGCTTATTGATGATTAATTTCATGCTTTGCAGAACTAGGATGAACAAGGGTTATGCTTTTGTGAACTTCACTAAGCCTCAGGCAGCTTGGAAGTTTCTTAACACAACCTCAAATTTGAAATGGGAGTTGTTCCAGTCTAACAAGATATGTGATGTGGTTTCTGCACGTTTGCAAGTATGGTCACTTAGATAATGATTAGACTTAATCATCAATGTTTCTATTAAACCATTATTTCATGTTATTGTTAGGTTAAATTGTTATATTTTTTCTATTAAACCCAATGATTATGACAATATTTTTTTTTGGGTAAAAAAACTCTAATATTTTTTAAGAAAAATCATGAATTAATTGCGAAGTTAGAGTATCTTTTGCGTAAAGGTCTAAATAACAAATTTCATTTTAAACGAAAATGAGTGTCAAGTTAATTTAACACAATGATACTTCTTATAATAGACGAGCCTGTTAAAAAAAATGATTTCAAGTACAAGGATTAAATTTATAATTAGTTAGTGTTATTGTTGCTTTTTTAATTAATTGCGGCTTTTGACTGGAACATCCAATTGAGTGAAATTAAGAGAAGTAATTAAAAAAATAAAAAATAGCATGCAATTCACTAGTTGAATAAATAAAAAATTAGAAACCAAGAAAGTTTTTGAATGTTCGAAGCTTAAATCATAATTTTGAGGTACTTAGAGACATCTTTTGAAAAAAAATTGACCTTTAGGGACTTGCTTAGAGCTTCTCCTATCAATTTCAAGCGTGTGGCCACCAGTTTCGCCTCAATCGGACACTCCAGTCAAAATTTATGACCTTCCAAAATTTATATACATCGCTCCGCAAAATGACATGTATCTCAAAATGACACGTGTCACTACCTGGGGAGTCACGCCCAGGGAGGACGTGATTGAACACCAGTCACGCTCAGGGAGGACGTGATTGAACACGTCTAGGGAGGACGTGATTGATTGCTATACAATTATAAATAATTTAGAAACTGTAATATTTTTATAATTTCTTTATTAAAATTACTATATTTTAATTTTTTTGTCGTGTATCATGTATGGAATTGTACAGTGCAAGACTGGCCTATGTTGGGCTTCGGAGAGGAATGTTTTGGGCCAGCCAAGTAAGGACTAGACACATGAAATGTTGTGAAAAATGAACCCGGAAGCAGAGGGTGTATTTTGTGAAGTGTGTTTTGATTGAAAGTGATAACAAAAATGTTCAAGTGTTACTGTAATCATATACCCTAAAAAATGTAGGTTAAAATAAAAATTGATCCTTATTTTAACAACATTTTTTTTATTTAGTTTTTGTAAATTAAAAAAACAATAAATTTTTGTTCCTACTTTAACAAAAGTTTTTTTTATCCAATACTAATAATGAAATTTAAATCTAAGGCTTCATATAAATTACTCAACTTTCTCACTAAACCAACCTAATAACTTACATAAAATTAACGTTCACGAATTTATCCCTGTTAATTGTCGGATTTAAAAGTTAAAACAATACTATATTTGGTTTTAGTCATAAAAAAACACTGTATTTTGGTCTTTACACTTGACATATAGTTTTTCTTTTTAGGCACTATATGAAAATAATTCTAAAATTGTTATAACTTTAATAAACAGTAGAAACTGATATGAAATTAAATTTTTACGTAAAGACCAAACTGTAAAAAAAATCACTTAGGAACTAAAACAAAAACCAGCATCAGATACAAGAAGTAAATTTATAATTTAACAAAAAATGTACTATTAATGATCGCAAGAAAATTTACAGAGAAAGAAAACTTAACATAGGCTACAAAATTTATTGATCCTTGAAGTTATATTTCAGAAATAGCGAGACAAAATGTATCATATAGTTCACGTGAGACTGTGAGAGTCCAGTATGAGGATGTCATTTGTTTGAGGTAATCTATCCTAATAAAGGAGACATTTATTTTTATGTACGCATTTTTTTAGACTGTTTTATCTTTTAATGAATCATAAAAATCACCTCTTAATCACAACCGTTGTTATATAAGATAACTCTTCGATCATGACAATGGAGTGCCTGTTTTTAACCGGTGTTAATAAAGATTTTAGTTACAAGGTTCATATTTATAATTTTAATTATATTTTTAACGGTGGATGTATGATTCTATAAAAAAAAACGGTAGATTTATGATATCACATTAACAACTTGAATAAGGGATATTAATTTACAATATTTTTGTAAGGTTAAATACCAGTTAAGCAATAAAGTTAAGAGCTATAATAACCAGAGGTGATGCTTAACAACTGAGGATCAAGGACTAAATACATGAAGCCATTTTACTTTTTAATAGCACTTACAAACATATATATAGTATATGAAATTATTCCGATCCGACATAAGCTTCCCAACCCACATCATTCTCTATAAACGTGGGGGAAAAACACTAAAAAAATGCAAAATCACAGTATAAAAAATCCATGTTCATTTGTTATGTTCTTCCATTATGCTATAATTGATGCTGTTGTTGAAGGTTGACTAATTTATAGTATGCTCCATTTTTATTCTCTATAAGACTTGAATGAGTCCCTTGATCTATTATCTTTCCATCTTGCAAAACTGAGATTTGGTCTGCATTTCTTATAGTGGATAGCCTATGTGCCACCATAATTGTTGTTCTGTTCTGCATTAATCTGTCCAATGCTTGCTGCACAATACGCTCTGACTCAACATCAAGTGCACTAGTGGCTTCATCAAGTAGCAAGATTTCAGGGTTCTTTAGAACAGCTCTTGCAATGGCTACCCTTTGTCTTTGGCCACCAGATAATTGCACTCCTCTTTCACCTACTTTGGTGGAGTAACCCTCAGGAAGACCACTGATGAAGTTATGAGCATTGGCAAGCTTAGCTGCTTCAATCACTTCTGAATCAGACGCACCTTCCTTGCCATAAATTATATTTTCATAAATTGATGTTGCAAAAAGAGCTGGTTCTTGCTGCACGAGACCAATGTGTCTCCTAAGAGATTTCAGATTAAGTCTTGTGATGTCTTTTCCTGTAATAATTTGATTTATCGTTGTTAGAACTTAGAAGAATGTTACATGCACATGGCTTATGAATACAAATGTGGTCAATAAGCCATCTCTAGAATGATTGACTTATGCATGCAAATGCATGTCGAGCCTTAGTCATTTTACTTTGAAAAACTTATCTTATGAACTAGTAATTAATTGGATGAATAAAGTGTTGATAGTTCAAATATCTTACCATCAATTAACACCCTTCCGGATGTTGGATCATAAAATCTGAGTATTAGGGAGACCACTGAGCTTTTACCAGAACCACTTTGCCCCACTAAGGCAACACTCTTGCCTGCAGGAACTCTTAGATTGAAATCCTTGAAAATAATTACATCTGGCCTTGAAGGGTAGCTGAAATTGATTCTTTTAAGCTCAATTGTTCCGTCCACTGTCTTCAACTCTTCTCCAACATCACATGATATTCCTGACTTTCTATCCATC
>PYAF01005594.1:3372849-3403876 GCA_007407185.1 Glycine tomentella
AAAGAAAACGGGAACAGAAGCACCATGTACAATTGCCCCAACAGAACCAACACCCATTAAGACATAGTCATAGAAGTCAGCAAAAGAGAAGAGTTTCAGCAGAGAAACTTTGTGTTCCTTTTTGTTGCTCTTAGCATCATCCATGGCCGAGTCACCGGAGAGGGTACCCCGGTCTGACATTTTGGCCTGAAAAAGAGAGAGAAAAAAGAAAAAGCTAGTGGTAGCTAACACTACAAGGTTCCCTGCAACTGCAAACTGCAATGTACGTTGCAAAAGGGAAAAAAAGTGAAGATGAGAAGGAACTAGCGTGGAGAAGGTAGGAATAATGGGGTAGGAGGTGGTGGATGTGTCATAATATACAAGGTAGAAAAGAAGATGGAATATTTATTATCATTAAGGATTAGATAGAATGCAAGGTTCACATTCAAGTGACTACTAAGCTAGTGATAATAACCTTAATATATAATTATAATATTTATTCAAGCCAGCTTAAAAGATTGTTTCTGCGTTTGATTCTTTTGTGGTTACTTAGCTCTTTCTTGGGTCATTGCGTGACTGGTTCATATACTGATGAGCTGTGACTTTTGCAGCTAAGCCATAGAAATGCGCTAGTCTCTCTCTCTCTGCATTAAATTGCATTGAGCGAGTTGTTGGAGTTTGCTATATATATATATATATACATGCATGCATGTAGGTTCCAATAAGTTGAATTGGGCTTGGGTGAGTCGGTGACTATGACTTACTATCCCTGTACCTTTTTCATTTTTTTGTTAGCACTCAGCACTGTCACTGTACCTACATAAGGAAAATGAATAGAGAAACCATTCAAAATCAATGTTTTTGTGTTGAATTTTATTAATTTTTCGTTTTCATGTAGATTTTATAAATGTCAGATACACTATCAACTTCTTCACAACAGATTCTCAATAAAAATAATAATAATAATAACACTTTTCATCTAATCACAAATTATTAGTGTTTTCGACTAAGCTTGAGGTCCAATTTGAATAATAGGTCAACTTAACTCAGAGTACTACTGCATCAGTTTTCACAAAAAAAAGTACTACTACATCAGCTCAAAACCAAAAGAGTTGTAAATTGATTTGGAGTAAAATTATCATGTATCTACAACTAAATGCCTAAATAGGGTATTATAGTTCTGAAGTATCCTTGTCTCAAGGAAAACAATCTAGTCCAACTTAGACATCTATAAATATAATCAACGCTGTTGTATAATAGATAAGTATTTATTTCATCTGGTCCTATCATTCTAATAAAATATTAATTAATTTGAGTAACAAAATTTCTTTGTAGATATTCATCACTTTCTCGCCCTATCTTTGTTTTGTTGAAAAATATACAATCACCAAGACTTCAAACATTGATTCTTATAAAAACTTATCCTAGTAAATTATAGAAAAATTCTCACAAATTACATTTTTTGATGCAAATTTTTATCATTAGGAATTCTCATGTGAGGGATTTACTTAAACATTGTTCTAGACCAAAATGTGATACAATATAAGTTTATGAGGATGAAAAATGAACAAAACATTTTACAAGCACGAAATATAAACTTTATCAATTTTATAAAAATGAAAAACATATTTTAATCATAAATTATTATGAATTTGAATAATTTAGTTTAAATTTTTAAGTCATATACAATAAAATCCAGTTTAAAGGATTTAGTTAAATTTTATTTAACTGTAAAGTGTACTTAGTTAATCAATAAATTAATTAAGTCCACCCCCTCAAACGTAAATTAATTCCATATTAAAAAGTAATAGAAATACTGCTTAGTTGGGGGTGGGAGTGTCACGAATCAAATTCCATAAACGATGTAAACACCTTTTAATTGGGAATGTCACTTTAAGAAGAACTTTACATCACAAGCCTAACTCAAATTAATTAACATTTATATATATATATATATATATACACAAAAAGTTACTTATTCAATGACAAAACAAAAATGAAATTAAGAAAATATAAAAAGAGGGCCTTATTTAGACAAGCACTAACACGTGGGGCATAGCAACAAACATACCAAAGACATATCCTTTTATCTTAACAGGTATATTGGGGCGTATACAGCAGAAACTGTCATGCCATACCATAAAAATGTAAAGTCACCGAATATTTGGATGTTCGTAACATCTTTATTTATTTTATTTTATTGACTACCGGTGCCAATATGCTCAAAATTCAATGATCTCTCTCATTTTGTTTCGTTGGCTATTCAAAATTAATGGGAAATTTCCACAAATTATTGAAACTTCATCTGGGTCCGGCTTGAATAGTCTAAATGCAACTTTAATTGCCTCCCCCCAACCGTTTACCTATATTTTTAATGCAATAATAATAATTGGTTTACTTTGTCCTTCTTTTTCCATATTTCCATCCAATCCTGTGACATACTTACTCTTACCAATATGCATACACATGACCCGATTGACCTCCAAGCCTTACATACATTTATATTAAATTTTGTTAAAATCCTGAGATATATACCTGAAAACAACATCAATAATAAATTAAACTCAATCAATATAGCTTATCCTTTGAAACATTGATGAAACTCAATAAAAAAAATGACACTCCATCCTCAAAGTCGTGGAGAGAAAGAAGAAGGAAAGAAAAACGCATGCATCCATCATGTAAAACCTAACCAATTGTCTTTTAACTACTAAAATATGATGGAGTAATATTGAATTTGGGAACGTTATAACTTATAAGCAAATATGTTATGGCTAATTGTATCCTAGCGGGTACTTGATAGTAGTGGGGCTTAAAATCGTGAAATGGAATTAAATGTATGTAAATTGTAATACTGACAGGACACGTTAGGAAGAAGAATATTGATGTCCTTGGTGCTCTTATTATTAGGAGTGTAGAAAGAAACTAAGTGCATGATGGATCTTGATCTTGATCTTGTTTCGAACATAAAGTGATATGATAATTATAGTAGTAATAATGAACATGCACAAATAGTTGAGCGATTGAATTGAAGTTGGGTTAGCAATAGTTGTTGGAAAGCTTTTAATAACTGAGAGGCAACCGAAAAATTGATGCTAATTAATGCAGTTGTGGAAACTGATTGGGACTAGCTGTCACGTTTCAAAAGAAACTCATCTATATTATCCTCTATAGTTACCTAATTAATTAAATTCAATTGGTAACTTAGACATCTTTGGTTCCTTCAACAAAGTCATGTAAGGCCGTTGTGATGGGGATTCATCGTGATTCTGGTATACACACTACTAGTATGTTGCTTTATGGAGTTTAATAACGCCATACGCATGCAGAAGTTGAATATTACAGTATTTTTTGGAGATTTTAAAAGCTTAGTATATCAGAGTAAGGTCGCAGGGTGTATTGTATTTGTTAGAACAGAAAATTAGTCTCTGGAGGCATATTGCTCAAAAAGTGGCCGTAATGTCTTGTTTCTATTTTGTCATATCTTTTGTAATACATTTTGAATTTAGTTTGGCACACCTTTTGCTAAAAAAAAAAGAGTTTAATGAAGTAATACATTTTGGACTTAGTTTGGCACACCTTATGCTACAACTGAGTTTTTACTTTTAATAATACATCAATTGCCTTAAAAAAAAAAGTACACATATGCGCTCACTCAGACTAGAAAAAAAAATCTTTGAAAATACGTTGAAAATAGAATAATCATATTTAAGATGTAGAAACTAATAGTCATAGCTTCTGATAATCACATTCAAAAAATGAAAAATTACATTCAAAACAGAAAACCAAACAATTTGTTATTGAGAACAAAATATATACTATGTTATAATTCCACTTTCTGAGTAGGAGAAAAACTTCGCATTCATTATTTAAAAAAATCTCTATATTTCGTGTCCTTGGAAATGAAAAGAAAAGTATGTTTTCCATTAACCTAAATATATATGTTCGTGAAGAAAATTACTAGATGTTACAGATTAGTTGTGACAAAAAATTAAGAAAACTTAATAATAGTTCTTGCATCCTGACTGTTATCAATCACTCAATCTTCACAGTTCACAGTTCGTGAAATCATTGTTCATTGAAATGTCTCACGAGAAATACGTGGGATATATACTGATTCATGACAGACAATCGGTACTTTATTTAGTCAATCTAAAAATAATAAAAGATAACAAGAATCTAACTAAATAGGTTGAGTAATATGTATAAGTATTATAAATTTTTAGTTGAGTAATATGTATAAGTATTATAAATTTTTAGTATTGTGATTAATTTGTGTTTAATTCCTACAGATAAAAAATAAACAAATAATAAAAATGCACAAAATAATGTTTAAACACACGTGTTAGTTAGTATTCCATATTTGTTTCCTTTTAATTTAAGTAAATATTAGGTTAAATTATAATTTTGGTCTCATGTAATTTTAAGTTCACAATTTTGATTTCTTTATTTTTTTTTTATAGTTGACATAACATGTTGAAAAAGATTAAATGAAGGAAGAATAAAAAAACACCTTAAGAATTGAATTCATAATCCTTTATTCATAGATAAAACAATAAATCACTAAAATACTTGTTATGGTTAGTTAACTAAATTAACATTATTTTTTATGGTCATTAGTCATGATTTTTTTTTCTTTTTAAATTATCAAAATTTATAAATTAAAAATATTTAATATATAAATCTTTGTAATTTTTTTATATCATTTATATGTTTTTATTTTGAATAATTTACATATTTTTATTTTATTTTACCAATTTATAATAAATTTTCGTAAATTAATATGTAAATTATTTAGATAATTTTTTGTAAATTGATTTTATTATACAAATTATTTTTACTCTAATTATTTACTTAAAATTATTCATAGATAATGTAATAAAACACTTGTTTTACTTAGTTAATTATATTAGCATTACTTTTAAAATAAATAGATTATATATCTTGGTTTAAAAATAGGATAACCAATATTACATATTCAAAGTTAAAGGGAAACTAAATGCAATTTAGTCTAATATTATAAAAAAAATCGTACTTAATCAATCTCTTTTAAATCACTGCTCAAATTTAATTCTTCAATCAATAATAAACACAATGAAATATGTGTGTGTGGAGCCGATAAGCTTACACTTTTTGATATTTACACTCTTCAATGTGGATGCCAAGGAGTATTTCTATAGATTTATGAAAATAATAATCTTATAATATAGTGATAGCAATATTCGTACTTAATTAAGTTTTGCTTTAACTAACCATTTTTGTCACCCCCACTAGATCTCAAAGTCTTAGAACAATCCTTGTTAAACAGAGAAGAAACCATACTTTTCTCAAGCTATTGGGATATTCCCAAGTGAAACAGTACTCGACATTAATTGCCATGTGCAATTTTCTCGTAGAGAATGTGCCACATCTTCCTTTGGTATCGCCGTCATTTATTTATATGGTCCTTTCAATCATGTGGTGATGATGATGATTATGATGTTGTAATTTCAAATCGCTTTGCACCTGATGAAGTCCCCCAGATCAGTCCAAGAGATCACTCTTGAGAGATACCTAGCACATTGTAGAGACATGTACTTTTTTTTTCAAATGTTAAACAGTGCTGCTAAACAGTGCGTGGACATTAGTTAAAAAATTAAAAGAAAAAAAAGGTTTTATTAAGATATGTAAAATTACATTGTTCATAATTTTTTTAAATATTTTTATGTAGTCTCTATAATAATATTTTCTTCTTTTAATTCTTAATCAATATCTTAAGAACTTATTAACAAGGCCTGTGTTTTTTGAGAGAACACATACATTCTCCATTGATGATAATTATGTTTGAATTGAATAAGATTAAACGACAAAAATTTTCCCATAAATATGTAATGCCAATTCCAATGAGACTTTCTTAAATGACAACAATAGTAAATAGAAACTCATGAGTGAGTTTTACGTCATTGGAGAGCAGGAAATGTGGGTCATCTTTTACTCATTAATAATATAGTAGTAATATTTTTCTCCTTAAAAATATAGTGTTATTTGTATATTGTGGGATCCATTTGAAAAAGTTTAGTGAGATTTTGGTTGAAGAAAAAAAAATGAGTGCATGTTTAGCTTTACGCTGTAGAATTAATTCTAAATTTATAATTGATTTTAAATATATTTTTATATATTTGATTTTATATTAGAGAAAAGTTCATAATTGATTTTACATTCATAATTGATTCTTGATTAAGCAATTTTGAATAATTTCTACATTAGATCCAAAATTTTGTATTAAATTTTACTCGTAATAAATCTTATAAGATCTTAACATAAATCACGCCACTTCGAAATAAATTTTAACTAAAATCAATTTATTAATAATTATCCAATCATACATAGAGTTGTTTAAATAAAAAAATGTGATATTGCATTATAAAGAAGTGTAAAATATTATTGAGAATGTAGTAAAAAAACTTTGATGTATTTCTTCACTGAATATGCCCTTAGTTGTGTTGGATATGACTCATTTTTCGCAGTCAGATGACAACCCTTCTTGTTGGCGGGGTCAGCAGAAAGCCAACTGCAAACTGGACGTAGCCTACATTGGGTGAACCAGGATAAATTACTGTATCATATCTCTCTTCCCTATTCTCTTTTCTGTTTTTCGGTTTGTGTGTGTGATTGTCGATTTCCAACAAGTTGATCCACCATGCTCAGTATTTATAAAGCATATGTAGGTCATATTATCATCACAACTATAATTTTTAACTGTTTGATCATATATAAACACCATTTGTATGTTAATTCTGCTGCATTTACAAACTTGAGAACAAAAGTGATTAGTAATTAATATTTCTCATATTCTTTAACTACATGTATAATATACAAGTCATGCCCAAATAGCCAACTACCACGAGTCAAAGCCTAGTTAGTTACACCCAAATAGCCAACTAGGTTAGTAGACTCCAGCAATGCGAATCTATGATAATTTAAAGTGGATCACATATTTAGGTTCCATTCATCATGTCCAAAACAGATGTATGAAGAACTCTGTCTTCTTAAAGTTCATTCTGTCTTTATGAAGATTTTCTTTAAAATCGGCAGCTTGTAGCATAAAATTGAATGGGAGAGTATAAAGTTATTTTTTTCAATAGTTAGTAAAATTGCTGAAATTTTCAAAGTAAAAAGAAACAAGAGGAAGGGGTAGTCAAACGTAGCCACAAGAGACTAGAGAGTAGAGACCTATAGAACCATTGCGGTGTGGGCAAGTGTGAGCAAGTGTAGTCTTGCCTTTTATTCAAGACGATGCATTTATAACTGAATTTGAATGTTTTAATTATTTAGTATAAACTATTCATTGAATATCAGAATTCAGAAGGCGTGTGAAGATGTTCCCATTCAAGTTAAAATTTTGGTGAAAAGCAGAGATATCCAATTAGAAAAGTCTGGCTGCTATAGCCTTCAGTTCACTTCAGGGATCACAGTGTTATTTTTCTCCTTATAATAAAACTGGCTTTTTAAGACGGCAAATTTGGCTTGTTCATTTTCCGATTATCTTTTCTCATAGAAAGGGAAATCGTTGAAATTGGAGTAACTGATGGGGATGTATGGGCGTATGGCTAATTATGGATATGATATAGATAAGAAGAACGATTCTAAAACAAATCTCTTCAATCAAAATCAGATAGTTAATCAGTGCTGGAGACAAAGGAGAAAATTTCTAGTATTTTGATAAAGTCGTGCTTAAGAAATAGAAAATAAAAGAATTTTTCTAAATTGTTATATTTTAAAAAGAAAATGCTGACATTTGCTTGAGAAGACTAGTTAAGCAATAAAGAGTAAAAAAAATTAGAGAAAGTCTAACATTTAATGTTACTTAATACATTTTCATCTCATTTTCAATAAATATTTTTATTTATGAATTATATAATGTCCTAAGCTAAGAAATTAATAAATAAAATATATATTGAAAGTCATGATAAGAATATATTAATAACAATTTTTAATAATTTTTTTTATTAACCAATGCCATTAAATATCCTTTAACATTTATCTTAATTTATTTATCAACTTCTTAATTAGTATTTTTTAGTATCTTTCTAACTAATGTGACATTGATTAAGAAACCACAACAAAGATTAATCATTCTTTTTTATTGGAGTAACTTTATACTAATATCATGATCATAAAAAAATTATTTTTTAAAAATCATAAAAAAGTGTAAAAAAAATACAAAAAAAAATTGTACATTCCAATAAAAAAAATCCTCTTTTTAATTTATTACATGCATTTGAATTTTTTATTTTGTTTTGTTATGAAATCTTAATTAGTATCTTTAGACATTCGTTTACAAGATTCCTTATGATACCGCCCTTGTTTTCAGTTAACAAGGACAGCAATTAGCCAACTGTTTCCAAATAAATATTTTGAAAATGTCACTTGCAGAAGTTGCTATCATAGTTTCGAAATGCAGTCCATGACCGTGACATTTGTCCACAATTTTTCTGCAACTTCAGTAACCGTAACATAAACTTAACCATGAGCATAATAACAATTCAAAACTTTAGCTTTATCCAAAAATAATAATTTAAAACCTTAACCCTGCTCAAAAGATGTACAGTAAAAAAAAGTGTTTGGAAAGGAAAACCACACGAATATATACAAATAAAATTTAAATAAGGTTGTACTACCAGGAGAAACAAAATCAAATAGAAACAGCAATAAACCATAAAACTTCAGCTAAGTAAACTGTATAACTTGTTTTCGTCCGATCAATCTCACTTATGTTGTGTTTGGTTGAGGGAGGAAGAAGAAAAATAAATAATAAATAAGATGAGTTCTATGTAGGTCTCACTCTCATACCTCTATTTTAATTTAAATATTTGTTATATTTCCATCTTCTATATTTGTATCATCTCAACCAAACACAACATAATGTATATAATCATTCTAGTAGGCTATGATTTACTAAAGTGGATCCATTACTCCGAAACCACATTGATATAGATGTATGAGCTGAGAAAACTAAAAATAAACTGTTTCTGCACTAGCCAGTAGCCACTAATGCACTTTGCCCTTTTTTCCTTTTCTCGCTAAAGTTAAAGGTACATCAGCTTTAAATGGAAGTTGATGTACATGTACCACTTAGTTTCTTTATTTGAAGCAACTGCCTAATATGAAAGAGAGAAGAGTAATCTGCAGCCTAAAAAAAATCCAACCAATTTTTTTAAAAAATTTAATGATGCTTGTTGGATGAAAGAATAACAGAAATCAATAATCTATCTGAAATAAACAGTAATACCAATTTGGTCTAACGAATATTCCCATATGATCAAATTCAAGATCTAGGTGCTAGTTAGCAAGAAAAGCTAGAAAGTAAGCGATACCACTACAAAGAAAAAAATCATTTTAAAGTTTAGTAATTAGTAGTTATCACACCCCACAAATTTGTATGTAATCCAAATCTCTCTGAGTATCTTAATCTTCTTATCTTCCTTTGTCCTTTTGAAAAAACAAAGAATGGCAATCAATTAACCTATAAAAACACTTTGACAAATGCAGAGAGAACTTTGTACAAGCTTCTTACAAAGCATACGGCTTTCTGGATGTAGATGATGATATCAAAATTTAATAATCAATACAACCATGAACCATGGAATGCAGCTTTTGCTTAATGATATTACAGGAACCAATTGGTTACATGAGTCGACCAACATAGGTAGCTCGGGGATACTGTTGTTGCAGCTGTGGCCACTGAACAAAAAGTTGATCAGCCATCCGCAACTTGTACAGGAGCAGGCCACTCAAGGAGAGCCTTTTCACTCTTGCAATACTCTCAACGTAGAAAATTAATGACCATCTGATTCCCAGTACCTGCACAGAAACTTAAACAATTTCAGTAGAATCATAAATTATCAAATGAAGTGGATAAATGAAATTATGGAAATGATAGAAGAATAATGAAGGGAATATGAACCTTAAATATGAATGCAATAGCACAGAGGGGAATGCAAGTTCCAGGTCCATTGCAAAGTATCTGGACAATAGCAATACAGAATTACTTCAAATTGTAACAAAGTAAAATTAATAATAGAAGCAAAGAATGATAGACATGGTACCACTTCAGGTCTAATTTTAATCATTAGCCATAGCGCATGTACCATTGCAACTAAAGTAGTCCAAACGGAGGTTATATATGATTGACCAACTTCCCTACTCCGATATATCTTCATGAACTGTGCAGTATCAGTGACCCTTGTTGCATTCTGCAGTAAAATCTATTTCTGATCAGAATCTTTAAACCAGCAACAAGCAGAAGTGAAATTCAAAACCCATTCAAGCTCTAATAAAAACTAACATATTGCATGTCAATAGAAGAAAATAGAAAACAGAAAAGGTCAAGTTTTTTTTTTTTTTTCTCAGTTAGATAGATATATATTCTCTATTTCCTGTCCCCAAATCTGCAACTGGAAAAAGTTCGAGATTATCAAACCAGAAAGAATGGCAGAAATCAGCAAAAGAAACTATCGATACCATTCAAAAAATGCGGACATTTTAATTTAGTATTCAAAAATAATTTCCATCAAGGATGATGGCAGCTAATTAAAGACTACAGAGCTCTTGTGACAATAAGCTATTATTAGATTCCTAGATACACTCCTGCAAGAAAACTATAAAGCACGGGACAGCGTTGCTTTGGATCTACCTATTCAAGCAACATTAGTAGTAGTCATGTTTTTAATCATCAGTCAAAGCTAATTATTGTCACATCCAAATATACAGGACTTCAGCCCATATACTATCTCCAAACAAAGTTCCATAATTTTCCTATAATTATCAAATGAAAACATAGACAAAATGTTGAACACCTATTGCTATAGTCATTAACATACATCATTAATAATTGATCCATATGTTGCAATAAAGGTGCACCAAGTTAAAAACTACCCAATTTATATTGTAGAACTCCCCCCCACCCCCACCAAAACACCTACACACACCCCAAAGTAAAAAAAGAAAAATAGAGTTCATTGGATAAAAGGTACTTCTAGAGACATAGCAAAAAATAGAACCTCAGCAGCCAGGGAATTCTCCAACAACTGAGCTTTTTGAAGACTCATATTATCAGTAGCAGCAGCAATGTAGAATCTTGGATTAAACCTATCTTTCTGTAGCACTGCCAATAGATTAAGCATCTCAGCAGTATGACCACCTACAGCAGATAAACTATAAATTTGTGGAATTCTCATGAAATGTTTTGATATGGATGGAAAAGGAGGAAAAGTGAGTGCAAACCTGATCCTAAAATAATAAGGGTACTAACAGGTTTTGAAGCCCTTTTGCTCAAGGGCCAGCTGCTATGATATAAGACATAAAGGAGACGAACCAAAATCAAGGAGACAACAAAAACGGCACTTGAAAAGACAGCAATTGAGGATATGTTAGAGAAGCTGCAGCCATTGCTTTTATCCATCAGAGGTAGCTTCAAGATATCAGTCAGAGCTACACTTACATCTTCACTGCAGAATTCAGGAGAAAATCAATGTTGTAGATAATATTAGTTTCATAAGCATCTATTTATACTTACAAGTACATAATACGTATATGGAAAAGAGAGAAACATTGCTAGAACAAACATTGCATACAAGACTAGATTTTACATATGCAAGTTTAGGAGATAGCCAAAGGGCAGAAACAGAAATTAAGTGTACATACACAGTCATACACACACAAACACATGAAGTTAAAACTTGGTGCATGATCTTGCCATATCAGATTACTCATCCTCCTCACAAATCGCAGCCATCACACCCCTACCAAGCATGAGATCTTTAACTATCGACAACATGATCCCCTGTAGATTCGAAACTTTGCAACTGGGTTTTATTTTAACAAAAATGGGCAACCAAGCCATTTGAAATCCACATAGGAAGTTGGTATGCCTTCATTACCTATAACTCCAACAGTGGCACTGAGGATTCATTAAAGAGTAAACCTTTTAATTTCTAGTTTTTCTCCTATAGATTCATTCATATTCATTCAGTCAAAATTTAGAGTAAACAAACAACTTGGTTCCTAAACAAGACATATAATATAGTGACTAATTCAATGCTTCAATTGTTTTCAGTGCACTACTAATTGTTCATTTAATATTAAAGGCAAAGCTACACAAAGTTGCAGCAAATGGAACATTACTGCTCCAATGGCCCCGTTAATTGCTGTGACAGCTTGTTTTAGTGAACGTGTCATGTGATTGATTTTTTTGAGTTTAACAGATTAGGAATACCGAAGGACTGACAAGTGGTGTAATAGAAACTGGCCTAACATGGTATCTTAAAAAATAAAAGAACTAAATCAGTCACTGAATTATATATCCTTGTAACAAATTCACCTGACATGGCCTGATATGCTCTTAGCATATGGTGTTTTCCGAGCCAATAGAAGCGAGGAATTAGTCATAATTCACCAATAATTGCTCATGAATGCTATAATCCTTGATTATTCCTTTGCTGCCCTATTCTCAGTTAATTTGTGCAATTTCATAGCAGGAATTCAACAAAACAAGTTGATGTGAGAACAGCTGTGGCGCCACCAGCGCCAATGCCGCGCTTCCAGCACCAATAGCACAAATCAGAGGAATTTCCACTGTCATCTCACGCTGGTAGCATGAGATCCGCGCCACTAGCGCCAACCATTCTGCCAAACCGCGCCACCAGCGTGGGAATGGCGCCACCAGCGCCAGTGATGAAGGAAACATGCTACTTTTCTCTGCCAGTTCACGCCACCAGCATGGGAGTTCGTTGTCTGTGTGATTTTAGAAGCTGCTAAAGGGCAAAATGGGAGTTTCACTTACTCCCATATAAATGCTTAAACCCACAATGTTGAGGAAACTTCTTCTGGACGAAAAATAGCACACAAAGGGTTTAAGAAAGCTTGGGAAGCTTAGCTAGGGCTTGAGGAGTTGAAGGCTCAAGTGGAGGCCTTTCTCCATCTTCTTCTCCTTTGTGCTTCAGTTGGGCTTGCTTCTTTTTGTTAGCTCCATGATTAGGTTTGGCTAGTTCCATTTGTAGCTAGGGCCAAGCACTTGATGTAAACTTCCATTGGAATGTATTGAATGCTATTATTCATTTATCAAAAGTTATTTTACTGCACTTTGCTTGAATGTCTACATCTCTTTCTTAGACTTGATCACTCTAGTTAAGGGTTAAGAGCTAGGGTTCACAATAGGAATATTGGGGTCCTAGTCTTGGAACTAAGTGTAGTGACTTGCTTTACATTATCTAGGAATAGGAATGTATGCTTGTAGCTTATTCTTGTGTTGCTGAATGCTTAACCCTAGGAAAGTTACTAAGGGATTAGGGCTTTAGGTGGGTTAAAGAGCTATGTCACTGAGGAATCAGTAAGTACCTAATATATGATAAACACAACCGCTGAATAACTTAGATACTTGAATGTAGTGAGCGATACGAATTCATTGGGAGGAATCATCGAGTGTGGGTGCCCTGGCTACGCTGTCTTTATCCTGTCACAACTTACTTTATCTGTTCATAGCTTATATTTATGTTTTAATCTTGTCTCTACTTTTATTCACTCAAACAACCAACTCATTCTTTTACAAACATTTATTTATCCAACTTATAGATTTAAGTTATAGTACAATCGGTGCAACAATCTCTGTGGGACGATAACTCACTTATCATTTATTACTTGAACGAACGGTATACTTGCCGAATTCGCAACATGGCCTATATGTTTCATGAATCAAATTCATTTACTATTATTTACCAGGAAAACAATACCAGAACAAATACAGAAGCAGACAACCATTCATTTATGAAGTTTTTAACCTATTTACTTCTGCCAATAGACTTTTAAAATGTCCAATACAGTTTGTAAAATCTCAATGGTAGAAGAGGGGCAGCCAGCATGGTGCTATAAAGATCTCAATGAGAGACCAATCTCATTAATATCTAAGTGTCAATAATTTGTGCCTATTAAGACACTAATATAAACTGGGTATTTTATTTAAAATAATAGGGAAAATCTCCCCCAAATCTAGCTAAAAACTTGCAAAACTTTGAGCATCTGCACCTCTCTGGCCCAAATGCCCTGGTCCTCTCTCAAATGACAAGTTGACCTACCTCCCATCCCCTCTACTATTTATTTTGTAGTATCCTACCCGTTCTAACTACCTCATTCTAACTGACTGATTCAGTTGTTTAAAAAACAACCATTGTTGAGGACATTGCCCACCTAGAAAACCCATTGTCGTATAAAAAAAAACTCATTATTCTAACCAAGCCTGGAAAATGAACACAAATGAAATTTCCTGTGTTTTTTTTAGCCGAGATGGAAAAAATACTATCTGTTCAAACTTCGAATTGCATTTACTAGGTTCAGACTTCAGAGGTCACAGTATTTAGAAACACTACGCGAGGGAACTAAACAATATCAAGAAATTCAGTTTGCACACAAGTGATTACGTGTGGAAGGGATTGGAAGAGATTGGAGCCGGAATTTCTTCACCGCAAAAGCAGAGAAGAAGCAATTCAGAGATTGAGGAAGGAAATGTTACAGAGGGTGGAGGCTTAATCATTAGCAACATGCAATCCTTTCAAACTAAAAGGCATTTGAGATAGGTAAAGACCAACAAAAAAGTGAAACAGGACAAGAGGTAAAAATGAATAGGAATACATTCAATACAAGGAATGAAAGATAAAATGGAATATCCTAACCTTCATAACAAAATTTAAAATTGTCACAACAAATTTATCTGTAACAAACTAAAAATGATACCATTAAAATAGAAAACAAGTTTCAACCAACAACGCGAGTGTGTTAATAACTCCCAACTCTCAGCAAATCATATTCCATCGTAATTAAGAGATCAAATAACTCTAATTAGACTGAATTTCAGCATATAATGTTATTGAATTTAGAAACAGATTACAACGACAGATCTAGTACAAAATCAAATACATTATACAGATAACAGATGCGAATCTTACCGATCAAAGGCTCGGAATCGGTGAAAGCGACGTAAGACGGCGTGGGAACGCCTCTGTTCTATACTCAGAAGACGATAATTTACCGAATCGCTCTAATTTCCTTCAAAATTTACAACACTATTACATGTTTTAGAATTTTAGCCAACTAGTCAAAAGGTATCAAAAAGTATCTTTAAAAGAGGATATCCTTGCAAAGAAAATGAAAAGGAAAGAAGAAACTTTTTTTTAATAAATAAACTAACAAGTAACACTATCAAAAAAAGAAACTAAGGAATAGCTAAAGTTTATATAAAATAAAAATTTATTTGAGTTTACAACTTTAACAATACAATCTTTGTCAGTTGTTTTTTCTTATATAAAAAATTTCAGAGGGGAGGACGACGTTCTAGTTTAAGATAGAAAAACTTAAAAACTCAAAACGCTTCTCCCTCCTTGTCAGTTGTTTCATCAAAAAATATATACGAATTTTTTTATAGAATATATGAGTTATTATAACGAATATATTTTCTTTCTATAAATTAAAATTATCTTTTATTGTTTTTCTTTTCATTTTTCTAAATAATTGTTCTTTTTCTTTTTGGAATTAGGATACCGAAAAAGATTAAATGTTTGCTCTATCTCAAGATTTATTATTTGCGGCTCTGGTAGCTTTTTCTCTTGAATAAATTAATTAACTAAGAAAATAAAAAAATCTATAAAATAATATTTACTACCAAAGGTCAACCTTTTGTTGGACTGAAGACTATAAGTGAAGTTTCTCTAATTTTGTTACGGATATGATAAATGGACTTAATTATAAGGCCCATTAAGGAGTAGTAAGCACTTGACTTTAACTCTTAGTATGATCGTAGACCATGACTGTTTAAAGCTAGAGAAAGGTTGCTCAGCCCCGACTTCCCTTCAAAGATCATGATAACAAGCAGTTAGGATCATGGTAGCGAGTAGTTAAGATCGTGACCATGATTCTCGGAAGGAAATTCATGACTGATTAAGAGGTAAGTACTGTATAAATAGGAGGTGATTGTAGAAGAAAATGGACACAATTCTTACTCTTTTTATTCCTTTCACACCGTGTACACACCTCACGTCAATTGTGGTGTTATTGTTATATGCATTATGATATTCTTCTCTGAGGTATTTCATCTTCATAAATATTCTCAGAGAGAGGTAGAGTTTTGATCCAACAGTAAACCACCAGCACACTTGCTGGACATTTCTGTTTTTCATTAGCAGAACATATTTAAAAATAGAAGTTCAATACTTCTATGGTGTTAGTTCTACCTAACTTTGACAAGTCTTTCAAGGTTAACTACGATGTCTCTCATTAGGGTTTGAGTTGTGTACTAAATACTAATCCATTATGGAAAGGTTATAGTATATGCATCTCAATAGATGAAAATGTGTAAGAGAAACTAACTTACACGTGATTTGAAATTGGTTGCAATAGTGCTTGATTTTAGAATAATAGAAATGTTACATTTTCTAAGAAAAGGTTGACATGTTAAGTGATTTCATGAGTCAGAAGTATTTGTTGGATATGAGAAAGGGATGTTGTGGGAAGATCTTGAAAGACTATATTTTCAGTTTAGAAGATGATGATATTTTAAGGTTCACAATTAGAGTTGGTGTACCTTAGAACTCGAAAATAAGACAACTCATCTTAGATCAAGATCAAAATAGTACATTTAATTTGCATCCAGGTACCATGAAGTTATATCACATTTTGTGGTGGTTTGGTATTAAGAGGAATATGGTAGAGTATGTGATGACTTGTTTGACTTGTCAAAAAGCCAATGGCATCAAAGATATGGTGGTTTGTTGCAAACCATGGAAGTTCTTTAATGAAAATGGAATAATATCACCATGGATTTTATTGTGTGTTTCCCATGACAATAAATGTGTTTTGTTTATAGGTCATTATTGATAGGTTGACGAAATATACTTACTTCTTACATATTAACATTATGTATTCTTTTTAGAGTTTGACTCAATTATACTTTAAAAGCTTGTGCTTTTTTAGTGGATACCTTTAAGCACCACATATGATAGAGATTTGAGGTTCACATCAAGATTATAGTAGAGTTTGCATCAAGCATTAGACACAAAGTCATGACGCAGTTCTACTTATCACCATAATCGATGATCATTGAGGATAATTTAGTCACTTAAGGATGTGTTTTGGATCACCTTGGTAGTTAGGATGAAATTATACCTCTGGTAAAATTCACCTACAATAATAATTTTCACCTGAGTACTAAGATGATATTGTTTAAAGCCTTATATGGTGGGAGGTGCAAGACATTGCAATGTTAGTAAGACTAGTAAGCACCTATACGTTGTACCCGAATTAATAGAATAAATGATAGAAAAAGATAAAGAAAAACAAGGAAATATGAAAATTGTCTAAAGTCGTTAAAAATCTTATGTTAACAAATATAGAAGATCTCTTCAATTTAAAAAAGATAATCATTTTTTTATTAGTCATATTTGTGATAAATATAGAAGATCTCTTGAATTCGAAAAAGATAACTATTTTTTTATTAATCATATTTGTGATAGATATAGGTAGGGGAAAAAAATTCCTTCACTAGACCCTATTAAATTGACTCTAAATAAAGTAATATATTTTGTATAATTTAGTTAATTTTTTATAATTATCATAATTTATAAAAATACATTAAAAATTAATTTTTAGAAAATTATAAATAATATTGATGAAATGTTATTTTTAAAATTTGAATATATTTTATCGTCTGTACACTAAACATATAATAAAATTAAATTTTATGTTATCTTTATCCTGGCGGCATAACTTATTGAATCTTATTTTGACCATTAAACCAGTCATAAGAAGGAGAAGGACGGTCTTGATGTAATTAAGATTAAGATATAAAAGTATTTTACAACTAAGAGAACAAAATAAGGTGTCAATGCAAGAGCATAGTTCACACGATAATAGCATAGCATTCATCGCGTTAGTTCCAGCATAACAGGGAAACACCAGCGCGCAGCGGAAGACTCCTCCTCCTTCACTCCGAACTCTTCTTCTCCTCACCACAATTTGGGCCCACCAAACCACCGCAGGCCCGCACTTAGGAACCGAGGTCCACAACAGCACCACAACCACCCGAACTTGCAAAACCGTGTCGTCAACATGCCCGATCCGGCTCCTTCTTCTTCCAACTCTCACTCCGTGGAGGAGGATGTGAACGTTGACGCCACTGGCACGCCGCAAAATCGCGATAACGAGGACGGTGCCGGTGACTCCGAGCTCAACACCGTTGACGGCTCCGATCGCGTGGTTAGTTCAAGCAAGGCCGAGGAAGGAGACGGCGATGATATTCAAGCTAGGGTTGATAAGTTGCTCTGTAGAATCGAGGAACCTGAATTGTCCGAGGAACAGATCAGAATCAATGATCAATCGCAGCAAGATGAGGTAGAAACAACGCTGTAGAATCGAAATCCGAATTAGAGTTTCAGCTAGTGTTTTGTACCAAAGTTAGGACCAAGCTTAGATATAATCGCTTAGGTGTTTTTGACTTTTTGCTTATGTTCTCCTATGAATTTTAGTTTTACTTCCGTAATCTATGTAGATATAATTTCTTAGGTGCTTTTAATAACGTTTTCCAATAAAATAGTAGCTTCATTTCGGTAATCTGTGTTAAACTTTGATGCAAATATTAGTATTAAGCAATTTACTCAGGTGAAACTCTAATTCTGATTGGAGAACAGTACTAACAACACTTAAGGAACTGCATTCTAAGTTTTGTAGGTTACTAATAGCTAAAACTCGATTCTCATTTAAAAACACGGGAAAAAAACACACTTAAGAACTTCATTTAAGTTTTGTCGTATTGATTTGAAGCAGAAGTATTATGGCACGTGATTTCTATTTTGTAGATACTTGTGGTGGAGTCAATTTACGGAGAAAACGTTTTCAGCCTTGAGAGGTGGAAAGGCCTGCGTTATTTTCAGGTGTTGCTGCTGTCAACCTAATAATATCGTTTTGTTACAATGCAGATTCTTTGAAACCTAATTCTGACACTGTTTTTTTTTTTTTTGCCCTTCCTCAGATACATATACATGTTGATATTTTGGATGAAATTGCCATTACTGCTAACCTGAACTCTATCAACCAACTCGAGACTCTAAGCAGCAATTCAGATGAGTTCTTGTACACTTTCAAAGTTCAATATCTACCACCAATTGTTTTGACGTGTTTATTACCTAAGTCATACCCAAGCGACCAACCACCTATTTTTACACTCTCTGTTAAGTGGTTGGAACCTGTGAAGATTCTGAATCTGTGCTCCATGTTGGATTCAATATGGGAAGAACAAAAGGGTCAGGAAGTGATTTACCCTTGGGTAGAATGGTTACATGGTTCTTCTCTTTCTCATCTGGGATTTGATGAGGAAATCATGCTTGGGCCTTATGGCATGAATCATGTCCAGGATGAGCGTGTTATTTCAGGAGTTGAATGCATTGATGTTGATATTCCTTTTTTACGAAGTTACAACGATGAGAGACACAACGAGAACTTCCTCAAAGAATTGCATGATTGTAACATTTGCTTTAGTGAATATGCAGGTAAATTCCTATTTATGCCTGATAATTTATACACATTAATACTCTTCAAAGGAAAGCCTGACTTGGTTTTACACAAAGTTGCAACTAATTTTGAATTTCAGCTTATACCATTACCATTACAATTCACAACAGAGTTACCTTCTCTTGTTGGGGCTTGGGACTGTATGTCTGTTCATCACTGTTTATAAACAGTTCTTTAAACTTCATTGTGGTGAATCATTAACAGTTCGACTTATTGTAATAATTGGTGCTTCATTATTTGGTAGGATATCAATACATAAGTTTTATTTTGTTCTAAACTAATTATCCAAGCATGCACATATTTGACTAACCTATGCTAGTTTATGTTGTAGTAGACTGATATGAAAATTTTTATTTTGTTAAATGAAACCAGATGTTTGGCTTGTTTTGTTCTAAATCAAGTTCATGGCTTCATGCCATTTCAATCCTGATATTGCTTTTGACCATATATTAAATCCCTTTACAGTCTTTGCTCTGGTTGTAAAATGGATCTTACTCCTTGCCTATTCTATATTTTTTTGCCCCATCTTATGGCCTTTATAATTCTATATGTGGAAAAGCTAATGCTATACCACATTACCACTTGAGCTAATACAATGCTACATCTTTCTATTGACATGCATGGATAATATCGTTTGCATTGTTGGCCTCTAAAGAAGTTTTCTTTTAAATATGCTTTATTACTTATTTGTAAGACTTGATTCTGCTTTTTTCTCCATGTTTGCTCAAATAGAGTTAATATTGAACATGGTTCTTATGTCTGCCACTTTACCAGGCTCTGAGTTTATCCGGTTACCATGTAAGCATTTTTTTTGCCTCAAATGCTTGCAGACCTTTGCCCAGATGCATGTAAAGGAAGGCACTGTTAGTAATCTTCAATGTCCTGAAGCTAAATGTGCAGTTATGATTCCTCCTGGCCTTTTAAAACGATTGCTGGATGACACAGATTATGAGCGCTGGGAATCCATGATGTTGGAAAAAACACTTGCATCAATGTCTGATGTTGTTTATTGTCCAAGGTGTGAAACACCCTGTATAGAGGATGAAGACCAGCATGCTCAATGCTCAAGATGCTATTTTAGCTTTTGTACCCTTTGCAGGGAACGACGCCATGTTGGCATAGCATGCATGAGTCTAGATATGAAGCTTCAGATTTTGCAGGTATGGTATTTGGATCCATAAATAGACAAATTGGTTTAGTTGTCAACTTGTCATAGATCATAGGTATGAAATGTTTTTTTTTTTTTTAAATACAGAGGTATGTATTCTTATAACCAGCATTTACTTATATTTTAAAGGTGTATTATATGCTAAAAATGTATTTGATTGATGATGAAATTTTTTAAACTTATAATGAGAACTATTATCTAATGTTAGATTGATAGTTTCAATAAAAAAATAGAGTGGAGTAAGTTTAACAATACTTACTCCTATAGTAAGCAGATCTCTACAGCTCCACCCATATTTAGCTGCTTTTTAATTTCAATATCTTAATTACTAGCTTTTTTTGCCTTATCTTTGAGTCCAAGAGAGCAATGAGAGTTGAGAAAACTAATAGAGTGAGATTGATTGAAAATGAGGACGATGCAAAAAATGTGTGATACATGCTCTATTTGTAGAGCTTATTAGTAACTAACAACTAACAAATTAACTAAACAACCTTACAACCAAATAACTACTCTTAATTGACTAGCAATCTCTAACCACCACAAAATGTGGGATTGATCATATTGTCTTGATTTGAGTCTAGTCTGTTGCTAGTTACTATTGCTCTTGATGTTCAAAAGGCATGTATTTTGACACGTCTTTCTATTCTATTATCATTTTTCTTGATTTTTGGCTGTAACTATTTAACCAAAAAAATGCCTCAAGTTTTCTGATTTTTTTGTCCTTATTATAGGACCGTCAAAATTCATCTCAATTAAAGGAAGATCAAAAGCGAAGGGAACGTGAAAAGATCAATGAAATGCTCAGTATGAAAGAAATTCATCGTGATTCCAAGCTGTGCCCTTCTTGTGACATGGCAATTTCTCGAACTGAAGGTTGTAACAAAATGAAATGTGGTAACTGTGAACAATACTTCTGTTACCGCTGCAACAAAGCAATTGATGCATCAGATCCATATGGACATTTCAGGTATTTGGCTTTTTAAAAGCACTGTGAAAATACTTTTGCATGATTTGCGTCTGCCCAAGATTCAATGTACAAAATTCTTCTGGAACTTATATTTGTTTCTTTTTTTTATTCATTCAAGGGATGGTTCATGTGAATTGTTCCCACGAGAAATGGTTGATTCCTGGGAAGAGCGCATTAATCATCGCCAGGCGGTAGGACAACTACAGGCCGAGCTCTTTCCTCAACGTGGCTTGACGTGTCCTAATTGTCGTCAATACAATCCAAAGGTGAGTAAAGCTTTGTGTTTGTTCTTTACAAAAACATGGCATGAAAGTATTTGTTGAATTACTGAATTAGTGGAGTCTGTGGCTTTGATTGAGATGAATTATTATGCATTTGGTTAGCCTGTGATATACATGTGGTGAACTCTATTTTACTATCTACTACAGAAGTGATCTTCCAGTTTTCATAGAGTATTACTACAGAAGTGAACTTCTATTTTACTATCTATTTTGTTGGTTGGAAGACAGTTTCTCTGTCATCACTAACAACTTTCTCTATTGTCATTTTGAATTCATCAACAGATTGGAAATAATAATCACTTGTTTTGCTGGGCATGCCAAAGCCATTACTGCTACTTATGCAAAGCAATTGTCAGGCGTGGCACTAAGCATTATGGACCAAAGGGCTGCAAACAGCACTCCGAGGGATAGTATAAGCACAATCCCTTAGAATGTTATAGGTTCAATACGTTCTTCCAGACTGATGAAGCCAGTGTGATCAAATGCAAAGGTGGAAACCATCTGCTAAATGTCCAGTGAGTTTCAATTGTATTTTGTAGCAAAATAAAATCAATATGAATAGGATGTGTTTCAATTACATTTGGATTTTGGAAGAGGAAGAGTGTAAAAGGGTTTAATTATACGGCTGTAATCGGAGTAATTAAATATTCTCTACCTCAATATTACAACATTATTGTTTTTTGTGAGAAAATATTACTACTTTATAATGGTTGTATTGGAAATGCTCAATGTCATACTTATCACATGGGACATGCGTTAACCATGATGCTATGGTAGCGGAGAAAATTCTACATGTAGCCTTTGCCCCGGATTTTATACTCATCAACAATCGCACCCATTGTTCCTCTATTGTAAGTTATCATGTTTTTATCTGATTGATTTTCATTACCTTATCTGGTTTACTCATAATTCAATTTCCAATTTAATTGGTTATGAATTAAGATTTTGTTGATTCCATCTTTGGTTCGAATTTTAAAATATTGTAGGGACCAAGGACCATGTACAAAGAAAGGCAGTGTGAATTAACAGTATTCAGAACAGAAAGCTTAATTTTTTATCTACTGTATACTGTTTATGTACTCGTCCCAGACAAAAATTAATCACAAACTCGGCTTTTCATTTAATAGACGTCCTTGGTCCCCTGCAAATATAGGCGAACCTATTAAGATTTCATCATGCGTAAGTTAGAGACAGATTTTCTCTCATTTTTATTGTTTTTCCGATACGTCGTCTATAACATTATTGATTTTCCAATCCGAAAGCACAAAAGTAAATAAAGATGAATGACAGCACTCATAAGGAACAATTACATAGAACCCCCAAGCACCAAAACATGATGTAAGAAGCCACTCGGTTTATCCCTTTTGCAATAGCTTCAATTAATGAATTCTTGGATGATGACGAACCTAATCGACTACTTTTCTCTTTTACGAGAATCTCAGCGATCCTACACAGAATAAAGAAAAAGTGTCAGTTTTGTTTGGTTTTCCCAGACTCGATAGGCTTTGATTTTGCAATGTCTTGGTAATATTTAGTTACATAATTGACTGAAGAATCAACTTCGCCGCTTGGTTCCAGTTAAAAAATGTAATAATTTTTATCTTGATAATGTACAGTACGTCTATTAAACTCCAAAATTATTTCCTTTTTATCCTTATTTTTTATTCAAATTTTTTAATAAAATAAATATACTATTTTTAATTTTATGTGCAACTTTATTCTATTTCAAAACACATCCAACATAATATAGATTTCATATATTCTATCTCATTCTAATATACCTATCGAAATACAAGAAATAAAATACTCTTCTTTTAATACCACATTTTGGGTTATTATTTATGAAAATTTTCTTATTTTTTACTATTAAAATTTTACACGTGGGAAAATAAAAGGATGTTAGTTCATAAAGAAAACAGAACAATAAGTATGTAATACATAATAGCATGCATAAAACTAACCCAATTTTTTTTAAAAAATAAGCACTCACGGATATTTAAGTTTTTTCTTTCTTTCAATATATGGAGTGGAACTAAAACCTAAAAAATAATTATCATACAAGTGTAATGAAAAGTGAAGGTCAATTCTTAAAGAAAATAATTACCATATATACAATAACATGGATAAATTTTGACTCAAAAATCGATTCTTTTTTTCAATAAAATGCTCTTAGACAAAATGTAATCTGATAATATTCTAAATATATTTTTTTTCAATATATGAACTAAAGAACTCACTCTCAAAAACTTCATTCTAAAATTAAAACTTTCACTCATTATAAAAATAAAAGACTCACATCTATTTTTTTTTCGGAGTATCTTAAAAGTTTGTTAAATGTTAATATCCTCTTAATATAATTCAGCAAAAATAAATCCTCTTAATTCGTAGGTTTAAACCAATAATATTCGTCCCAAAAAAATTCAAACAGAACAAGGTGTAATATAACTGCAGTAACCTTGCGCGGCTCTCCCCCTAGTGAGACACCCGATACTTCAATTTCAGGAAACAAAACATGTTTTTTTTGTTTGTTTTAAGAAAACCCTTTTTTTGTTGTTCAAGTCGCCGTCGTGGGTCTTCGTTTTTCTATCTTTTTTAAATGCTTGGTTACGCACCCTCTTCATTGCTTCGTGTTGGTTTAGTTGTTCCAATTGGGTATTGATGGGTGTATCTTCATGTCGTTAATATGCTTTCTTGGATGTGGTTTACTCCTTCGCCAAGTGCACTTCCAACGCCAATGCTTGTTCAGGTTCTATTCCTCTGCTTCTTCTGCATTGATGTTGGAAGACCACGTGTTTGATGAAAGTCCAAAGTCTCATTACACCAATTTTGTGATTAATAGGCCAGCACCCCATGTTCCCGCAACAAGGAGGGAGTTGTTTCCTTTAGTGTCTAGGGTGTTCAAATCACTGAGTTGGAGTGTAGCAAGAGAAGAAAGGTTTGAGAGTTGGGTTGAGAGTCATGGGTTTTCTCATTCAATCAATTGCTTTAGGATCATCATTCACACGTTTGCTTTTGTGGGGATGCGTTTGGAAGTGTGGGCTTTGCTTAGAGATATCGTTGACTTCTGTAATGACGCTAAATATGATACATTTGAATTGTTTTCAGCTTTGCTGGATTCACCCCAGCACGTGGAAAGATCCGGTGTTGTGTTTGATGTGCTCATAAGAGTGTTTGCATCCAACTCTATGCTGGAAAATGCTCTTGATGCGTTTGTGAATGCTAAGCATGTTGGGCTTGAGCCTGATATTAGGACTTGCAATTTCTTGCTGAAATGCTTGGTTGAGGCGAATAGAGTGGAGTTTGTGAGATGGGTTTTCAAGGAATTGAAGGACCGCGGTCCGTCGCCAAATATCTACACCTATACAATCATGATGAATTTTTATTGTAATGATGTTGGGTGTGATGCAGGTATTAGACAGGCTGCTGTGATTCTGGGAAAAATATATCGGAGTGGGGAAAAGCCAACTGTTGCCACATATAGTACTTATATTCATGGACTTTGTAAAGTTGGTAATGTTGAGGCTGCTCTGATGTTAATTCGCAACTTGCACTATAATAACCAGCCTCTCAATAGCCATTCGTTTAATGATGTAATTTATGGATTTTGTAAAAGAGGTGAAGTGTTTGAGGCTTTGCAAGTTTTGGAAGAAATGAAGAGCTCTGGGATATTGCCAGATGTTTATAGCAACAGCATCTTAATTAATGCCTTCTGCAGGACAGGGGATGTAATGAAATGTCTTGACTTGATGGAGGAAATGGAACACTCCCAGATAAAACCATCCATTGTTAGCTACACCTCCCTCATCCATGGTCTGTGCAAGAAGAATCTTTTACAAAATGCAGTGGATATATTCCGTAGCATTGGTGCTTCTAGTTGCAAATATGATTCGACTGTTTACGAAACTTTAATTGATGGATTTTGCATGCAAGGTGATATGGATTCAGCCATCGAGCTTTTGGAGGAGATGATCAGCAACAAATTGGTTCCTACTGCTTTTAGTTTCCGTAGTCTAATTAGGGGATACTACAAACTGGGACTATTCGATCAGGCATTGGAGGTTTTTAATACCATGCTACGAGATGGTATTTGGCCAGATACCATCACTTGCAATTATATTCTTGGTGGATCTTGCAGGGCAGGGTGCTTCAAAAAAGCCTTGACACTGTTGGAGGACTTCGAAGAACATGGATTTAACCTCAACCCACATTCATATAATGCAATCATCTACAAACTTTATAAAGAAGGTTATCAAGAAAGAGCATTGGAGCTCCTGCCGAAAATGCTTAAAAGGAATGTACTTCCATCAGTTGTTAATTATAGTACTCTTATATCTGGCTTTGCCAAACAGTCAAATTATAAAAGGGCTGTGAAGTTATTCACGAGAACAGTAAAAGTGGGAATCACTTTCAACACTGCCACGTATACAATTATTATGAGCATATTTAGCCGTAGTCGCAAAATGCATGAAGCATATGGCATTTTTAAGGAAATGAAAGAAAGAGGTTTGCCTCTAGATCAGATTTCATATACAACTTTAATAGCTGGCTTTTGTAATGACAGAAAAATGAAAAAGGCCTGGGCATTATTTGAAGAAATGTTGAGGGAAGGCTGTTTGCCAAATGTAATTACTTATACTTGTATGATTCATGGATTTTGCAAGTCAAACCGGATAGATTTGGCCACTTGGCTGTATGATAAAATGAAAAGAGATTCAGTTATTCCTGATGTTGTGACTTACACCGTCCTCATTGATTGGTACCATAAGCATGGGCATATCGATCAGGCACATAAACTATATGATTTAATGAAGGAAAAGGGTGTTTTGCCAGATGATATAACTCATAGTGTTCTAGGTCTGAAAGCTGGTGCAGTTCAAGAAGGTTAGGCAGCTGTATCAGGGCTTCCATGATGTTCAGCTGGTATGTGTTTTGACATAATTTATTGTAGTTGGCATTTCTATAATTATATGTGGTGTTATTAAACTTGCTTGTTAATTAATAATCCACTTGACATATAAATATGTGTTGCTCTAAGCAGTATCACTCATTGACATCCACTTACTGTATAGTTTTTTTGGTGTTTGTGGGTGTTTGGGGGGGCTAATATTATAGCTAATGTTATTAGCATACTAGTTTATACACAATTTCCCCCACTAGCTAGTTATTTTGTGACTAATATTTGAACAGTCAATTTCTTAAGTCAATAAAATGAGATGAGTAATGCTACACATGATTATTTATATAGCCACACCATTTTATTTTTGTTTATGGAAAAATAGTGTGCATAACATTTTCAAAACAAAGCAGGTGCTACCAGTTTAAAAATGCACTTGAATCCTAATCATCCTTCACCTTTATTGAATGAAAGTTTCAAGAATAATTACATGTGTGACTCATTTAGCATTCTTATGTGTGACTTTTCATTTAGTGTAAAAGTTTCCCTGGTAAGCAAATTTTTTTGTCCATTGCTGGTTCCTGTGCTTGTTTTAATTTTTGTGAATTACCAAATATCTTTACCTCAAAAGATATTATCTCTATATTCCAGACTGTCCCTTTTTAGTTATTTTTCACTTCATTTTTCCCCTTCTTCTTTCACCTTTCTTTTCTTTTATCTTATTTTCTTTTCTTTTGTCTTATTTCCCTTTTTCTTTACCTTGTTTTTTCAACTTCTTCGTATCTATCATTGGGTTCATCTATCACCGACCTCAATTAACTTGGATTAAAGGTGTTGTTGATGTTGACCAAATATCTGTACCTGTTACAATTCTAAATAGACCCACTTTATATCATCAAGTTGAAATATTCGGTAGATGGTGGCTATGATGGAATGATGAAATTTTTTTTTTTTTTTTGTTATGGAGTTATAGAACTAGGAGATATAACAATACTAACAACTAATATTTGGCGATAAAAAAATGGAGTTATAGAATTGATAGTAATGATGATTTTAGTATTAAAGTATTAAAAATATTAGTTATATTAATCTATTATTATAATTGTCAGCATTTTTGCTTCCCATGTGTGTGACAGAATCAGAAGATTGAATATTTCATTTCCGGTGCTGTGATCCAAACGAGTCATATTGAGTGGTAAAGAGAGTCAAATTTGGTAAGTTAAATTGGATGCCCATGTGATTGATATTGCAAACATCATATGTCCTGCTAAGTATAGCATCACTTTTTTTTAATATAAAGTTATTTTTCTATCATATTTCCCATTTGATTCTTATTTATATGTTCACTGTCATATTGTTTATGATAGGTCAGGAAGATGAATCCACCCTTTAGGAAAATGCTGAATCATCATGCAGAAGTGGATGAATGGAAGTTATAAATCATCACTGAAAAAATGGAGGTAGTTCTCTTTTCAATATTTTTAAACATCAAGGTTAATATCTACTAATATACTTGTAAAATTTAGATGTTGTAGGCATATTAAGGTGAATGTGAAATAAATCAAATAATTTTATAAAGTCAAGGTGATAGATAATTATTAATTAGGGATACTCTAAAAAAAAGATGTTAAGGTTTAGGTTGAAATGACTTCTGGGTTGTATGCTTTTGATTTCTTAAACTCTTGCACTATTGGAGAAAAGCTAGCCCATTTGCAGTGTTTTTCTTGGTGATTTGCCTTATGTACTTAATATAAAGAAGCACTCCCACTTTTGCTGCATTCTGATTGTGGTCCCATTATGTGTGTTGATTTGATGATTGTTACAAGAAACAATTCATACTTCCTTGAAAGGAGCAACAAAGTTTGCATTTTCTTTGTACCTCGAAGCCTCAACTTTTGCTGAGCAACTTTAGAACATGATTCTTAATAGATATTAATACTTTGGTTGCAGTGCTAGATACGGTTGAGTAGATGTAAACCTATATGGAACACTTAAACACAACCTACACAAGCATGATTGCAGCCATTATCTGCATTTGGGTTCTTAGCCTGGTGCTTGAGGAGAAGGCTGTGCCTCGATGTCCATAAAATATTCTTGAAGATGTGTTCAGCATTGAAAGATGGTTATTCAAGTAATAATTATATTATTCTATTAGAAAGCAAGCTTCATCTGTCACATTGGGAGATCATCTTTCAGCATGCATCACCATGGCCTTGGGACCAGAATACTTGGTATCTTTTTTTTCTAAAGCTGTACCTAATGCTTAATAGTCACTGCAACGTAATGCGGCTACACTATGAAAATCTGTTCATTGGTGTATTTCAAAAGTTCGTGACCAATTGATTTGGCTTTTGTCTGCTTAAAGATGATACTGATAAAACAGCAGGAAAGAGGATGATAAACACTAGACAAAAAAGCTGGAGATTTCATTCTCTACTTAAAGATGTCATTGGGCTAATTGGGTCTCATTTTCCTGCTTGCATTGACTTCATCCCAAGGACAAGAATGCCAGAGCTATTTCTCTGGTTAGATTCTATAACAAACTTCACTTTCTTCATTTTGTTAAGAAAAATTGATATCTTATGGACCAGCCTGCCAGATAACTTGCTTCTTTATTTCCCCCTTCTATAGCATTATGTTTGACCAGCAAAATGCCACTACCCGCAACGTCCACCTACCTCCTCTTATTTAAGCTAAGACGTTATCCTTCCAACCTCTTTAACTAATTGTTCTAACTATGTATTAAAGCTCCACTGTAACTAACTGTTGATAGTTGGGAATCGCTAGCACTTTGTGTTGTAGTTTCTTGGTCGTTTCATTGTCTTGATGTGAGTCTAGTCTGTTGCTAGTTACTATTGCTTATGATGTTCAAAAGGCATGTATTTTGACACGTCTTTCTATTCTATTATCCTTTTATTTAACCAATCTATTCTATTCTTATCATTTTTCTTGATGTTTGGATGTAATTATTTAACCAAACAAATGCTTCCAGTTTTCTGATTTTTGTCCTTATTGTAGGACTGTCAAAAGTCGTCTAAACTAAAGGAAGGTCAAAAGCGAAGGGAACATGAAAAGATCGAAGAAATGTTCAGTACGAAAGAAATTCATCGTGATTTCAAGCTGTGCCCTTCATGTGACATGGGAATTTCTCGAACTGAAGGTTGTAACAAAATGAAATGTGGTAATTGGGAACAAGACTTCTGTTACCGCTGCAACAAAGTAATTGATGCATCAGATCCATATGTACATTTCAGGTATTTGGCTTTTTAAAAGCACTGTAAAAATTCTTTTGCATGATTTGCGTCTGTTCCAGAAGATGATTTTTATTCTGAATTCTGCTAAATGTATTGCCAACATCACAGGTGCAGATGGATTTCTGGGAAAGAACTAAGGCTGATGTGGTCGGGGGAAAGATATTATTTGCTGAATCTGATGTCATTGTTCTACAAAATTACTATTTATAAATATTTTTTCCTTTTCTTCCTGTTGAGTGTTGGCACCAAAAAAAATTAGCCGAAGGAATTGGTCTGTTGGCATCGGCTAGCGGCTGATTTAGTCGATAACTAATAATCACCCAATTTTTGTCAAACTCATTTTATTTTGAAAATTCCATTTAAAACAAAAATTAACAATCATTCCAAACAAATCCTTAATAAATAAATAAAAAATGAGTAAGAATATAGTATTCGAGTATTTAAAATTATTCTTAAAAAAAGAAATAGTAAATGCATTTGGTTCAAGAAAATCCATACTTCGTTTATTTAGTATTCATTTAGTTTCAACTTTTAAAACTGTTCATGTTTTGATCCTTTTTTTATTCCAAAATATCTTTTATAAATTTGAAGTCTCATTAATTATCATCTTTCATATATGCTCTTATTAAAATAAGTAGATTTCATCTTTATGAAAAACAAATCACTTACAACTTATTGAAAAGACCTCAATAAATAACAATCACGTTAAATTTTTTATATTAAATAAGGCTGTTTTAGACTAAATAATATTTTACATTTACTAAATAATATATATTTTTATTCATAGTAATCAAATATCCTTAGTTTGTATATATTAATTTTTTTTACTAAATATATATTAATCTTAAACACCAATCAGTTTCTAACGAAAACTTAATTTTATGTATAAGATCC
>PYAF01005594.1:3406613-3424753 GCA_007407185.1 Glycine tomentella
ATGTCATTCCTTGCAAAAGCTGTCCAGAGCCCTAGCTTCTTTGCTCAGTTTGTACAACAGCAAAATGACAGCAATAGGCGCATAACTGAAGTCAACAAAAAGCGTCGGCTTAAACAGGAAGGTATGGCTGAAACAGAGCATGCTGCTGCTCCAGATGGACAAATTATTAAATATCAACCTACAATGAATGAAGCAGCAATAGCAATGCTTAGGCAGGTCATGAAATGGGATACTTCTCGTGTAGAATCTTTAAATAAAAATGCTGATAACTACGTAATTGGTGATGCTTCATCATCTTCCAGTGGAATGGACAGTAGCAGCTCTTCAGGCTGGACTTCTGGAGTAACTCTTAAAGAGGTCTCTCCAGCTTCGGTGCAGTCTTCACATGTTCCAGCTGCAACTGGGACTCAAGGGCATGTCCCCTCAATCGTTAAACCTGAAATTTTATCTGTATCACAAGCAGTAGCTTCTGAAAAAGTTACGAATGATGGAGCACCTGATCCACCCTCTATCCCTGTTTCTCAAGCAGATGTGATGATCCCTGATCTTCCTTCAATAACAGAGATGGTTGCAGGAAATATTCTTGATATTCCTGAAGAAAATTATATGGAAACTGAGACAGATGAGGGATATATGGATCCTTCATTGGGTGCTGGGGGGTCATTTCCCATTGATTTTGAAGTTATTTCACCCGATGCAGACATTGATGATTTGTTAGCCAATCCTATTTGGGATGAAATTTTGCAAACTTCAGTTCCAGAGGATATCGATACCAATGTGGCCGAAGTATCCAAAGGGAATGAGGTCCAACCAACGGAAAATGGATGGAACAATACTCAACATATGGATCACCTTACAGAGCAGATGGGTCTTCTTTCTTCCAATGCAAAAAGACTATGATATTCATATTAATCTTTCTTATTGTCCAAGGTAATCCCTGATGCAAACAATACACGACCGAAGTGATGTCTATAATATATAATGACAATGCTTTTCATTTGGTCTTCAATGGCTTTAGTTTGTTGTGCATATTTTTCATTTGACTTTATTTTGAAAACAAGTTGTGAACTTATGGCCTTGTCTTGGCATCCTCGGGAAGTGTTTGTGATTACATGATCAGTTCTTCCCATGTTATGGGCAATCTGTCAAGTTGAGTTATATGTGAATTAGATTTCTGTTTTCAGGTTTCCTTGGTGAGGGGGGAAATGGGAAAAGGAGAACATGTTGGACAGTGTTGGTAACGATTGCTCAAGTCTGAAAAATGCACATTAGAAGATTTGCTTTCTGAACAAGGGCGGCAACAATGGACAGCAGTGGTCCGATGTTAAGCTGCAGGCCTTTTTGTTTCTTGGTCAATTTTATTTTATCCTTTCCGAGGTTATGTTTCAACTTTTTGGAAAAATAGAAGGAAATGAAATTGAATGATATTAGTCACCATTGTTGGAATTGTTCATAACAGGATGGAATTTATTCCATTTCTTTTTATCCAATTCTCTTACCCCCTTTATGATAACTATTGATACAATCTCAGAATTGTAATCTTCAAATCACTCAGGAGAAAGAGGTAATTACTGAAAAACACTCACTCCTTTATTACTCTTTCCAGAAGAATCATACAAAAGTTTATTCAAGAACAAGGAAGGATAATCTTTCCTTTTCTTGCCAGAAACTATTCTCTCTAATATTCTAATCTCTAATAATCTCCCCCCTACAGACCTCACTGCTCTCCTATTCCTATTTATAAGACAAACAGAAATAACTATAACTCACTAACAATAATATTCTATTTCTTTTTTATTTTCCTCTTATATACTTTCCATTCACTTTTATTCTGTCTTGTATCCTTGGGTATCAATTGCTGGTCTGTATCAACTATTTTATTGTTTGTCAACCAATCTCCTTATCATTCTGTCTACTTAAATAATGAAATGAAAAATTCTATTACGCAATAAAATATTGAAACAGTAGTATAGTAATTTGGTTCCATTCTTTTTCATTTTATTCAATCCATAAAATATTCAAATGAGGGGAAGAATGAAATTAGCAATGTATTGAGAGGATTTAACTAATTAAGGGGGAAAAAGTGTGTAAACACATAAGATATTTAATGTTAGAGGCAAATATGATTTTAAATATACGTAGACAAAAATAATAAAGGATTTATTTGTAAGATTAAATAAGATATAAATGATGATAATTAAGGAAAACTATAAAAGACAATTTAGAAAAAGGAGTTAACTATGTACCCAAAAAAAGAAATTGAGTTAATTGTTTAAAATGAATCGTAAATGTTGACTTTTAAACATTTTTTTTTTATATATTTCTCACTTTTTTCATATTACAATCTTTCCGACTTTCTCTTTTCTAAATCAGTCTCCATTACGAGGTTTCGGTGAATTACCCAATTTTCTTTTCGAGAGATCTAGTGTAGGAAGAATTCTAAGCACATTTTTCACAAGGACTAGGGGGACTGTTAAGATTGATAACAGTAAGAAAAGTTGTCATATTCCATATAGAGTTTAACCGGTCTATACAGTAAAAGTTTTTATATTATCACCTAATCCAAAATTATTATTGGTATTACTTGAGTAAATAATTTAGGCACCGACCGTGAGGTATAAAGAAGTTTTTCACTATCATTTTATTACAAATTAACATTGATCTTTTTATTTTTCATTCTTATTACTTTTTTAATATTAAAAAAAAATGAGGTGTTAAGCTTTTCAGCATCATGACGTCGAGCTATATTTTTGCATGACCTCCCCTACTATTGTCACCATGTGTGTGGTAAATTTGTTGATTTTCACTGGAAATAATTTTTTATTGGCTAACAATATAAATTTTTTTACACTAATAATGCAGAAATATTAATAATTTTTCATCTAATAAAAAATTATTATTGATATAAATAATCAATACATTATTATTTATATTTCTATAGAAATTTATCCACTGTTTAATGAACAAGATTTTTAAACAATAAATAATTGTTAGTTTATTAATTTTTGTTAGTGGGAAAAATTCTCTAACCCATTACCTCCTCCTCTCATCTTCAACCACCAAATCAACTTTTGAATAAGATGATGGAGAAATAGAGCGAATTTTATTAGATGCTTGTATTTTTTTTTACATTAATAGTATATATAAATTAAATTTATAATGTAATAAAAAATAGAATAGTTTAACCCTTATATTATTTATCCTCGCTATCAAATGAGTTCTAGTATTATAATTGAGGCAATATATCTAGAATAATTGTTTATCCTTATTACAACAATCTTACTTTAATTAATATACATGTTTAGTGATATTTTAAATTTAAGCTCTATTACATATATACATTTTTTGTCATTTTTACATCGAAAAATACAATGTAACTACTAAAAAACTTACAAGACAAATATGTCAGCATGCACTAATTTTAAATACATTTTGTATTATTTATTATTGATGAAAATTTATTAAATATCACAATTTTATATGTCTCACTTTTTTTATTTCAATCCTGATTTTATAAATTTTAATAAATCTTAACCAACCGTGTATTATGTACTGAGTGAAAATTTAATTACCTGCATCAAAAATTTATGTACAACTATTATTTTTGTTTTCTTTTTTACCTAGCACACTCACATTTTGCACCTCTTGGTGTTATATACCAGAAGTGTTGCCATTCCCAATCGCATTCAGATTTTCCATTCCAAACACACATACCAGAAGTGTTGCCATCCCCATTTTTCCCATGTACATTCTTCTCCAGACATCGTCAAGGACCGTTCCGGCCTTGAGAAACTAGCAGTTCTTGGCCACGGCAATGGTGGCATAGTCTACAAGTTTATCACAAAAAGAACCGTTCCTTTTATGCATTAAAAGTCCTACGCTTGAATGAGAATGGCATTGGCATACTGTAGGGCGAGATTCTAAAACGAGTGGATTCGCCGTATATAGTAAGGTGTGATGCAGTTTTTGAGAATGACAAGTGCAGCGAGGGTGACATTAGCTTTGTGATGGAATACATGGAAGGAGGATCATTGCATGCACATAGTCCATAGAGATATTAAACCCTCGAACTTGTTTGTGAACGACAAGGGGAGGTGAAGATTGCAGACTTTGGAGTAAGTTCAGGTGGTTGAAGGAAAGTTTGAGGCAAGCCAGGACTCCAACAACGTGGGAACGTGTGCCTACATGAGCCCAGAAAGGATCAATCCGGAGAGATGAGGTGGTGAAAATGCAGATGAGTTTGCAGGAGATGTGTAGTCCATGGGAGTGGTCATGTTGGAATGTTTTTAGCGTTATTTCCGTTGATCGGTCCAGCCCAGAGACCAGACTGTGCAACTTTGATGGGTGCAATTTGCTTTGGTGAGAACTTGGATATGCCAGAAAAAGCATCACCAGAGTTTCAAAATTTTGTGAGTTGTCTTGAGAAGAATTGGAGAAAGAGAGCAACAGCGTTAGAACTTCTTCACCACCCTTTTGTGACTAGAAACTGTTGCTGTTCCAGTAAAGGGCTTGGCGATTATGTTATTCACTAGATTTTCATTTTCAACCTTTATTTTCGAGACCATCATCATATCGTGAATTAGAGTTGGATTTTTGAAGCAGGCCGGAATAGTCTTTTGGCTTAAAGTTAGAAATAAGAACATCGATCGGTATATTTGAAAACTTCCTATGGCAAAATCTGGGAATTACTGGCAGCAACCATTGGCCTGGTTTCTGTATGGAAGAGAACAGACGTGTTCCCTTAAAATTTCATAAATTTAAAGAAATAAAGGCAATGAAAGTTCAGGATTACTTCATTTAATCATTAAAAAACTAGACACTAAATTTACGATCTTTATTTTGAGTGTCCAGTGTTTTAATTGAAACTATTAACCAAGGAAATCTAACTAAGGAGATCTAACTCAGAGCAGAGTGTGTAAATTTTTGTAAACCCCTTTGATCATTCAACAATTTATTTAAAAGTTACAAAGGAACAATTTACGAGCCCTCTATTTCTCATTCTATTCCATGATTGCTATTCACTCTAGGATTATGCTTGTAAGGGACTACTAGATCTTGTATATAGGTTACTTTTTAAGATTATTTATTTAATTTTGATTGTTGGAACAAGATTGGGACTACTTATGATTTTTAAATCATTTATTTATTATTATTGATTGAAATAGTATTGATGTTTGGGACTACAAGAAACATAATGGATAAACTAGAAATCATTTGTTTATTATTGTTGTTTAAAATAGTGTTAATGTTTAAGACCACATGAATATAGTGGATAAACTACAATACATGGATCCGCAACGTGAATATTTTGATCCACTCTATGGATCAACTTGGCGAATCAAATGAGATATGCAATGTTGATCCTGATAAGTTTGGAATATTCAACACACATGACTATGTGAATAACATTGTTAATGATCTAGTGGTAAAATTCTTCTCCTTAAGACTAATCATGATGTGCTAAAAAATGTTTGCTGAGAATTAAAATTTAGTTCATATATATGTTAGTAGAACAAAGGATGTTAACACTACATACCATCAAAGTAGATTCACGTCCAACAAAAAGATAAATTTACGTCCAATTATATAAAAAACAAAAAAGAAGGAAGAATCTTAAAATATTTTTAGATGGAGAAAAAAAAAGATGGAAGTATTTTAGACATAAAAACATGTGCCTAATTTTTGTTAAATTATTAAACGATGTTTATGACGGAAGGGATCTGGGTGTAAGATGAGTTAAACAATTAAGGGATTTATTGTAGGATAAAATAAGGGAGGGATATAGAGTGAAAATTGAGTAAAACACATTGGATGCGAGGATAATTTAATCTAAAATTAATCTTTTCTTTTTGTCTTTCTGAATCCAATCTCTTGCCTCATACATTAAAATTAGATTTTATACTCATGTAATTCACCAATTTGATTAAATTATAAATTTTTAAATATATACTTAGTATCTTTTGTATTTAGTATTATTTAAACATATATGTAAATAAATAAATTTATCATTTTTAAAATATTTGATATCATAATAATTATATTAAATTAACGGTGATTAAAAAATTATTACATTTTTAATTGAGTATAATTATCTTGAAAAAATATTAAGTCTATTAAAATTTATCATAATTTGTTCTTTCTTTCATTAACAATATATATAAAAGTCTCAGTTTTAAAAATTAATAATCATTCGTTAATGTTTGATCACGTTGAATTATACAAATAATTACTGTAAAGTTGAAATTTTTTCCAGTAAGTCAAAATTGTTGAAATGAAGGTTACATAATTGAATTAAATTAACGATTAATGTGAAGTTAAAATTTTTATCCAACGATTCTCAAATATTCAAGTGAAGTTTACTTTTATACATATACTGAAATAATTGTTTAAGTTATACCGATATAGTTTGATCCTTCTATATGGATAAATAGATACTTTCAGTTTAGGAACAATTAACGGCAGTTAATCATTGATCCCTCAAAATAAGAGCAATAATATCACATAAATATTAAAAACACCAGCTTCTCAACCCAGTAGAAAGACTAACAAAAAATGTGACAAACAATCTTGCATAGAAAGAACCTTCATTTGCAATCTTCATGCCCTTCTAGAATTACATGTCACCTGAAGATGTAGAGTAACAACTAACAGCTGTGTTTTCTACCAGGGGTAAAAGAAATTGGCATAGCAGTTCTTATCTGCAGATCACAACCATAATCACTTTATAATAGAGGCACAGTGTTACAAGGTGAGTGTTCCAACTATTTTGGTGGAGTCAAATTCCATTTCTTCGAAATTTCTGTTGGCCTATAGAGAGGACCACCTGCAGCAGAATGTTCAGCAGAAACAAAGCCTAAGTGTCTCAAGACTTCAACAAAAATGTGAAAAGGGGATGCATTCGCCTCCTATCAAATATAGGAAAAGGAAACTGGTGCTCAACCAGGCAAACCATGACGTGAGGACCATAAAAAAAACTGTACTTCACTACATATCATTCTACTTATGTCAAAGAAATTAGCAAATAGAAAAAAGGCAGGGCATAATGAAGATGAAATGTTATTGTAAACATGCAAACCAATTGTTGTTCAAGAGATAAACATAAACTAATATAATAAAATATAATTCGAAACACCGATTGATAAACATAAACTAATAAATATAATTCAAAACACAGAAATCACACAATACAGCAATACAATTGTTGTTCTAGGATAAAAAGTCTCTCGAGAGTTGAGAGAATACTCTCTGTCCACAAACTACAAATAACAATACCCTTTTCTTAATTACACACCCTACTATCAACTACACCCTAACACATAACTGCCATCAGTTATTTTCTATGAATAACTGCATCAAGGGAGCTTCAAATTCTAATACAGAACAAATACAGGTCAACTAAGGCAGGACAAGCTATTTTCTATCACATATTCTAATAATACTTTACTTTCTTAACTCCTACCTTCTATCCATAACTGCCTGTTATTATTACACTTATATCTATTCTAAGGGTTATAAGGTTGACTTGATGGTGAAAGGAGAAGGGAGGAGAGAGAGGTCGTGTATTTGAATATCTCCCACTAACAAAAACTAACAACTAACATTAGCTGATAAAAAAAAAATACACTTATATCTAATAATACATGACTAGTGAGTATTCATGAGTCATGACAGTTATTATCAGTTTTCCATCAAAAGTTTTTATCACATGGAATTTTGGTATGAACAGAATCACAGTTTTTTTTTTTTTTGGTGTAAAGAACAGAATCCCGTATTATTTTTTTGGTGTTAAGAACAGAATCACAGATGAGTTTTAAGTAAATATCACAGCACATGTAGACAATCATCTATAATCCATTACAGCTTGACCAAACCAGATTTCAACCATGTACGAAGAAAGCAACTGTTTCAAGAATTCTATTAGTTGGTAAAGCCAAAGGCACTCAGTTGAGTTCTGTTTGTTCATACATTAATCAAAAGTGAACGAATAGGTTACCGCATATAAACATATGCTAAAAATCAGGAGGGTTGTGAAAAATCATTGAGTTGGTGATTATAAGTGATTTAGGATTTAGAGAATATACATTTTCTTCGTATCATGCCAAGGGCAAGCCTAGGCACAACAGTAAGGTTGCTACCTTGTGACTTAGAAGTCACAGGTTCAAATCATGGAAACAACCTCTCTGCCAAAGGCTGCACACATATATCCTCCCTAACCTCACTAAGTGGGGAACCTTGAGCACTGGGCTTCCATTATGATTTATGATGCCAAATGCATAACTAGCATGCATATCATGGGAAAGAAAAACACACCAATACTGATATTTAATATCATGAAATAAAGGATATGAGCATCAAGACATCAACTGAAGTAGGTAGCTTCAATTAACTAAATGCAAGGATCAACTAAGATATCACAACAAGATCATTAAGTGATTGATATACAAACCACCTCGATGTGATACTAGGTGGATCCGCGAACGAGGCCCTTCAAACTTCCAGTTATCTTCAACCAAGGATTTAACTTCCTTGTTGAGTGCAGCCATGAGATCTGATTTTAAAACTGCAAAATAGAAAAGCAGAATGTCACAATGCACGCCTCATGCGTAAGTTCAGGAAGAATAGACAACAGAATACATTATATTTTGGATCCAAAATTACATAGAAAGATGCCGAATTCTTCTTAAACCAAATATTTGCCTTTCCCCTTCATTGTTTTCAAAAATCAAGGCATAGTGAATTCAACATAGAAAACCAGACCAGAAAGCCCTCGCTGATATGAATCCTAACCAGAATACAATTTTAGGCTACTATAAGCCCAAACCCGAGAAACCCAAAGGAAAACATGACAAAAAAAAAAATAATCTATATTGAATGATAAAATCAGGGTAAAATATATTTTCAATCCCTATACTTTCGGTGAAACTTGATTTTTGTCCCCAAACTTCAACTTTCATCAATTTAGTCCTTGAACTTTACAAAAGCAGTGGTTTTCATCCTTCTTCCATCTTCATGGTGATATGTGTCTATGGAAAGGGATAAAAACCACCACTGCTAAGTTAAAGTTAAAGTACGGGGAAAATATATTTTACCCTAAAATCAATTAGCTGTGAACCATAGCTGAGAGTAACTCAGGAATCTCAGTAACTGCAACGCTAAATAAGTACAAAGGAAGTAACCCAAGATTAAGAAGACTGAAAAATAAAAAAATAAAAAAAAAATCAGAAAGAGACCCTTAGATGAATTTCACCCTAATAACTAACAGGATATCATATCCATGCCAATTGTGAAATGACCGGAAAGTTTCAATTTTGAATGAAAATAACAACACAGTAAGTAAATTGAATGAAGCCCACCTAGCATGGCCTCGTCTTTCCGCTCTCGGGATGAGATGGGATCACACGGGAGATGGAAATCGTCAATGGAAACAGTGGCGTTGCTGCTTCCGCCGCCTCCGCCACCACCACCACCGCCTACAACTGCCGTCGTTGATAGCGAAGAGTGGGCCGGCGATGAACTATTCATCGTTCCTCCAAAATTGGTTATTTCTGAGTAGGAATATGAATAAGAGCCAATTCGTGTTTTTTCAGCTTACGTCGGGATTCGGAACTCTGAAGAATCAAGCTTTGAGTGTGTTGCGTAACACGACACGAACTTCTCAGGTGTTTGTTTGATTTGATGATCGAGCCAACTTTGAAATTTGAATCAGTAGATTCAGCACTCAGCAGTTCGTCCCTCACAAAAAGTCAAAAAGAAAAAAGAAAAAAAAAGAAGGAAATTTAATCAGCACATTTTCATTTTGTTCCACATCCAAACAATGCTCTAAGCAAAAAATAAAAACACCAATTTTTAAGAGTAGTTATTTTTAAAATGAATTTTTTTTATGATCATCATAATATTGGTATAAATAATATCCACTAGAAGCTTGAATCTTTATTTATTTTACTCTACTAGTCAACTAAATTTTAAATCTTAAATCATTTAATTAAGGAATACAAATTATTATCATTTATTTTAATTATTATTGTTAATAATTAAAATATTTAGTTTTAAAATAATCAATTAATAAAATATATTTATTTTATATTTTTTAAAATAATCATTTCATTAAAATTAAATTAAAATAAACTCACACTAATTTTAAAATTAATATTTTAAACACATTTCTAATAAATTATATAAAAAACAATTTTCTTAAAAAGTAAATCACTCTCTGTCCCTCCCTCCTTATCGTGTTACTCATATGATTCTTGATGGAGCCTATTACATCTTTAAGTAAAGTTGATCTATTAGATTATTGAATTTGAATGATTTATAACGTGAAATTAAATATATAAAAATATATTTAAAATTAATATTAAGCTTAAAATTAATTTTATAACATGAAATCAATTACGAATTAAGTAGGTCTAAGTTCTTATATATCTGATTTTATTTTATTAATTGAGAAACCCAGAAAGATGTGCATTATAATCAAAGTAAGATAAAAAATTGGATATTCATAGTATATGATCCTTTGAATTTTTCTTTTATTCTTTGGTATAAATGAGTCTGTACAAGTGATTATGTTATTGAACACTAAACTCTGTACATTTTTTTATCCAAGTACAAATGGATTATGTTAATGAATGTTAAACTACTTTTCTTCCATGTCATTGATAAAAAATAAATATTAAAAACCTAGTACTTTTCTTGCAGTCACGTCTGGGAATTTGGTTTTTACAAAGTCCAGAAGTAATTAAACCGCCTTTTCTTGTTTTGGCTTTCCCCGTAAGGACAAAGGACATCATCTCCTATATATACCTGTGTTTTGCATGGCTTCTCCACTTTTTTAAATTTGACTTTCGCTTCAGTTTTCAATGTTATATATAAATTTATCCTTTGCTCTCATCATTTAATACATAATAAAATAAAATTAGATAAAAAAAAAAAAATACTTCTGTCACACTCTTAGGCACCCTCCTTTAGACACAATCCCTCTATTAATCCACGTCAGCTAAATTTTTAAACTCATTAATTGTTTACCGAATCTTTCTGTTTGCTTCTTATATTGTTTTTTCAATTTTATTTTATTTATTATTGTTGTTGTAGAATCACAAGATCGAACTATACATACCCAAGAGTGTACCTTTCAAATCTCAAACTGTCAACTTGCATTAGATACCCCTATGGACATTACTTTTGGATCTCACAGAGAGAAATGGTGACGAGAAGTGGCGAGTGATTGGTTTCTGAAAATGGATAGTTGACGGAATTACAGCAGCTCCAGCTGTGTTCACAGGAGAGATGGTTTTTTTTTTCGGCCAGGAGAGATGAATTGCAGGGACTGGTTTGTAATATTTTTGCCTTAGACTTAATTGCTGGCCCTGTTTTTTGTAATTTTGTTTTTAAAGCTTCCTAATCTTAGGTACATGAATTTACATGGAGTATGGCAGTATGCATCTGCCAATAGTGTGTTTAGTTTACGGTTGGGAAGCCCTAAACGGTTGTTGAATCAAAAGCTACAAATTCCTACTTCTCACAAAACATATATCAAAATGTGTGTTTGTTCAATTCAAGTTAAACCAAACACATACTAAGTACTTGGGAGTATTGTAGAACGATTCCGAAGTTCCAAATTTAGGGGAAGAACCCCATAAATCCGAGGAGGAAAGAAAGAAAAAAAAAATCCTGGATCGGGGTATTATAAAGAAGAGTCAGTCATGCTAATTTTCAAGTTGCATATACAGGTAAAGAACAATTTAATATATATCTATTATTAAGGAACCAAAAAGATAATTTACACAACAGGCAGGTTGTGATACATCCTTAAAGCCCCAAACACCAACAAAGAATTCAGAACATATACCCACAACGAAATAACGATACACTAATGTTAATATTCCCACGTCATGTACTGAAACCTGATGAGACAAATTCCGGTCATTTGTGAGATCCGGTAAATCACCACTCAGTGTAGTCATCAGCGAGGGAGGTCTTATCTGCAGCCCAGTATATAGAGCATTTGATTCAAAATAGAATCGAGAGTTTTTGACTAAGCAGCAAGAACAATGATGACGATTAGAAGCAAGATCCCAAATATCACCAAAAGCAAGCATGTCTGCATATATAAAAAACAAACAAGAACATTTGAGATTAACATAGAAAAATACATGAAGCTTTAAAAGGAAAAAATAAATGGATGGGATAAAAGAATTGTTCTGATATATTATCCATCAACCATAATTAGAAAATTGAACTGAAAGTGATTGATATATTATCCATCATCCCCCACCACCTCACACCCCTGCCCCCCAAAAACAAATCCCTCTCAACAGAAAGTAAAAATGGTATCCTCTCTATGCAAACCGAATACCATCCAAGAAGCAACCAAAGCCCAAATATATTGACTTAAACTATGTAAGATTGTCATTCCTACAAATATGAAATATTGTTGTACTCAGTACTCTGTAGCCTTACATAAGTTCAATTTGATATGTCGTGAAGGGTGAAGGCTTCGATTCATTTAGCCCATAGAATCTATATCCCTTCAAGAAATTATACGTCTAAATTTATGTGATGAGAGTAAAAGGGGAGGCCCTAAAACCAACAATCCAATAATAAATAAGAGAACTTATATATTACCAAAGATGAATTTGATCTTTGCGTCTTTGAAGCTTTGGCAAGTTGAGATTTTGCTTGTGCAGTTGCTTCATGGGAATGCTCAATATTGGACCCAATATCATCTACAAAATGGAAATGTTTTACATCAAATAAAAAAAAAAAAAAAAGTCTAGACATTTAAAAATAGAGTTAGTACTAGAATGTGTGTAATTAGCAAAAGCATGAGGGGGAAAAACTAAGTTACCAATCATTGCTCCTTGCTCATGGACAAGCACAGCAAGATCTTTGAAAATCTCGTTTACTTCACCAATTTGCGACTGAATTTCTTGAATACCTTGATCTCTTTCGTCAATGATAGCCTCATTGAAGGCAATCTCATTATCTAAGAATAATACTTCCTGTCTGTGGCATCAATAATGCAAGAGATTAGGAAATCAAATAATGCAAATGGTCGAATTTGATAAGTAGTCTTCTATATCTGGTGTTACAAATGCATGTACAGTTTTTTATCAAATTTAATATGTGGCAGAATCCTTCCATTGATCATATCACCAATTCCAATTCCTTTGCGGCTTTTTAGTATCAAATATCAATGCCATTACAGATGACAAAAGCAATTGGCTGAATTCAAGAAGCAACCTTCAGATAAATACATTGATGTTGAAGTTTTTCATCAAAATTAATGATGAGTGGATTCTGCCAGTTATCATATTGTTAATTAAGAATGTGCTTTTGGTAAAAATTATATTCTAGCCTCATAAACTTCCAAATGTTTAACTCTAATATTTGAACTAAAATTACATACAAAACATTGTTTTGTTGTATCTGACATTATATTATAAATGATAATTTGATACATGAAGTAGAGCTTTTATTTTATTTAAGAAAAAAAAACACAACAATCTCATAAAAATAAATCTGCAAATCACTCATTCACTATCAATAAGATATAAGAAATCACCTTCTGGATTCCACAAGAAGGGCACGCTGTTCTGGAGTCTTATCAGAACTAATGTCTACTTCACTGGCTGTATAGCTGCAAGCCAGAAGAAAAGTCCATATTGTAAGTATTGTATGCATAAGTAATATAAATTAGAAACAAAAACACTCGGGAGCCTCCTCTAAAAAAGTACAACTGCTCACCAAAAGAAACATAGTATTCATTGTTAAGAATTAGTTCAAAAGTTGCTTCTACATAAGTTGTTGAGAATTGAAATTCCATATTGACTAGAGATATGGCGAATATAATACTTATGAAGTTTTTGAAATTCTCACCTTACAAATTGGTTTGTGAGATTCATTAGGCCTTAAACCCAAATTCTAAGATAGTATCGGATCCTAAGTTTGTTATTGAGTCACCCATATTTTTCTTCATTTTATTCCTAGGTGTGATGTGAGGAGTGTTGTTATTGGACTACCCATATTTGTCCACATTCTAGATGTCTAGTCTTGGGAATGAGGATGTGTTGAGATCATACATTGACTAGGGATATCACAAATGTGATCCTTACAAGGCTTGGGCAGTCCTCATCATATAAACTGGTTTTGTAAGGATGAGCTAGTCCTTGAGCCCTCTAAGATGGTATAAAAGTTTATCCGAATGGTTGTTATTGGGCCTATCAAGCCACCCATTATTGGACCGTTATAAAACCACAAGTAAATGTTCAGTCCTGCAAACTTCAGCTCAAGATGTCCACTCCTCAGCATGAGGAAGTGCATTGGAGATTGCAAATTGATTAATAATATGGCCAAAATAGTGTATATTTATCCCATGAACTAACTTTAGTGGTTGTTGTTAGGTCTGCCGGATCAGTCATTATTGAACCACTACCATATCTCTAGTCCTGCAAACTTCAGACTTTAGATATCAAGTCCTCAGCGTGAGGGGGTGTTGGAGACTTTACGTTGATTAATGATATGGCCAAAATAGTGTATAAAAGGGGGCAACCCGTAGCTAGTTTCTGAATTAGCACAAACCCAAATTTTAAGATGGTGAGTTTGCACATTGTCTAGAGATATGGACAATCTTCACCTCACAAGTTGTTTTCTTAAATTGAGTTAGGCACCAAGCACAAATTTTAAGATGGTATCCAAACTTATCCAAGTCCTTATAAGACTAATTTTGAGATTGAGTTAGGTTCTTAGTCCAAATTCTAAGATGGTTGGCTTATCTCTACTCAACCTGGAATCTCAATATAAGTCACACACACAAGGAGTATCTTACCTCTTCCACTGTTAGCCTTAGAGTCCTACATGGAAAACATTTATGTTTGACTGTGTCTTTTTCAGTCTAATGTACAATCCCCCTTATAAAGAAGGGAAAATAATATGCAATAATGGCAAAAAAGGAAATAGGATATTCCTATCACAATATCAGCGCAATAAAGGCTGATTCTCTAATTTACAAAATATTTACAGCTTAATCTAATTCTAATCAATAAGAATATTTGGTGTAATAAAATCAAATCAACAATAATTATTGACAGATTCTAACACTCCAATAACAGTTTATTAGTCACCTGGACGGAAGAGCTGCTTGTGGAACAAAAGGAGTGTAAGCTGTTTCCCTCTCAGCTGAAAGACGCTGAGCCTTCTGAAATTCTTTCAACACCGCCTGAAAATCTTTTGCAAGCTTTGCATCTGCTATCTTCTTACTTGCCTGCAAATACAACCAAGACATTGAAGGTCACTTTTTCTTTCCTCAAGGGAACAAAAAAAAGATCACGCCACCAATAATTCAGTACATAAACTACAACAAACATTCACAACACAAGCATTCACTCAAACCGAATCCAAAACCACTTAAAGCCTCCATAAAAAGTGCCAGCTCAGCAACAAAATTAGGTAGTTTACAAAGAAGCTCATGCATTACAGAAACCGATCAAAACAAAACAAGTCTAAGAATAAGAAGGCTTTGCATGTCCAATTGATTAAAGTAGAACGCATTACATTAACTTCAACATTGTGATCAATCTCACTAGCTTGCTTAAGCTTAGCCGAAGTATCCTTCACCAATTGTCCAATATGCAGTCTCGTCTTGTGCCTGCAAATTGCGGGAAAAAAACTCGATTCAATCGTTGAATCCTTATCTTAAAATAGAAGCAACACGAAATCCGATCAATCCAAACCACAAAATAGAAGCAAATTATATATAAAAAAGAGAGTGTGACGATGATGATGATCTCACAGCTTATCGCGGAGTTCGGGGGTGTCCTTTGGGGTTCCAAGGGTGTTGACGAGTCTCTGGAACGTGGAGACGGCGGTGTTGATCTGAAAGATGCCGGAAGCCACCGCCTGCGTGGGGTCTTGTTTGCCGTTGATGAGGTTGCGCCGGGCAGCAAAGGACCGGCCGGCCTCGATGTCCTGAAAGCTCATTTTTCAATTCTTAAATAATTAATTAATTGAGCGTAACCCTAACTAACTTTTTTCTCTCTCACGAGGACGAGATTCTGGAGTTGAGAAAGAGAAGGAAGGTTTGATTTGATGATGTTAATGCGATTTAGAGGCTCCGATGTACGAACTCGCCGGGGACTAAGGAGATAGAAGAAGGTAATGCGATTTAGAGAGAAAATGGAAGCGTGGAATGAATGAATGTTTGTTTGGTGACGATGATTGATGAGGCAGTGGGAGAAGTTTCTTCGATTTGTGTATATATATGGGATGTAATTGTAAATTCTTGGTTGTAATTCACTTCCGGCAAGTCTACGTGGACCCGCGGCACACGTTTTTGTTCCAGCGGAGCAGACATGAAGCTTTTTTGGTCACGTCATTTCAATTACCACCATGCCATTAATTAATAGTCTTTAAATTATATAAGAAAAACGTTTAACTTTGTACAATTAAAATTTATAATTAACAAATATTATTAGTATATAAATAATTTTATTATAATTAATATTTTAACTTATTTATTGTATAAGAAAAAGTTATTTAAACATTATTAAAAATCAGAATCGTAAATATATTTATATATATAGTTAAAAATTATAATAAAATATAATTTTAAAATATTTTTAACTTTTATTTATATTTAAAGTAGCAGTATTTTCAGCGTAATAAAATAGTGGCCCAAATATGTACAGTTCATGTAGGGGTGACACTTTTTTTTTTTTTTAATTTCGAAAATGTCCTTTTTCACGAAAACATGTTTCTCTTATTGTGAAGAAGTATCAAAAAATTATACAACAAAAATTTGTTTCCTTTTGTTGTGAATTTTATGCATCGAAACATGTTTTCTTTTTGTTGTAATTTTTATTTTGCCATCTTTTATTAATTATAAATACAAGTTATATTTTCAAAAGTAATGAAAATAATTTTGATATAATTTACAATTTTAACAGTACTCAATATATTTTTTAAAATAAATTAATTGGATATAATTTATCATTGGTAGTCAAATTAATTATTATAAGAATTTACATTATTAAAATCATAATCAAATCAATTTATGATATTAATTTGATTATAATTAAAAAGAGTAATTTATATTATTATTAATTTAAATTTAAATTTAAATGAAAAGATAATTTATGTAATAATAAATTTGATAATTGTTAAAAAAGATTATGTATGTCGATATTAATATAATTTGTATCAAAATTAATTCAAGTAAAAAAATATAACTTCTTTCTATAATTATTTTTCATGAAAAAATATCTAATGGAAAATTAAATACAAAAATAAGTAATATTTTTAATTGAAAATTAATTTTGATACAAATTATATTAATGATGACACATATCACCTTTTTTTAACAATAATCAGATTAACTATTACAAAAATTAACTTTTTATTTAAATTTAAATTACCAATGACATAAGTTACTCTTTTTAATTGTATTCAAATTAATATATTGAATTGATTTGATTATGATTAATAAAGTTAATTCTTATAATATTTAATTTAATTATCTTTATAAATAATAAATTGTATTCAATTAATTTATGTTAATTATAAAATATATTGAGTACTATTAAAAAATGATAAATTATAATTAATAAAAATTTGTAAAACAAAAAAAATAGAAAAAAAATACAATTTTGTTATGCTCTTTGTTGAGATGCACAACAAATCGTATTTCTGATGTGTTTTTTTTTAACCTAAAAAATACACAATAAAAATACATTTTTGTTACGTTTCTCGATAAAGAGTATAAAAGAATCGTATTTATGTTATGTATTTATGTTTTATTTTCTGGAGTTGTAGTTGGGCTTGACGTTAAGGCCCAAGTTATTACGATATACGTTAATAAGAATCAAAGAACGTGGACCAAGACTCATTCCACAGGGACAGTTACGAACGTGCAGATTGAGGCCGAAAATATAGGAAGCCGTTCGTACATGGTTCAGATAACCAACGGACAGGTATAGTATCTATAAATACAGACTGCTCGCTGGTGAAAGGTACACACACTCTAGCTCTTTCTCTTTCATTTACACAGAGCACACACCCCACTCCAAATTGGTGTATCTCTGTGATCTTCTGCTCCAAGATATCATTCTCCATTGATGTCCTTGGGCTTGCAGAGTTAGAGTGATCAA
>PYAF01005594.1:3430139-3461922 GCA_007407185.1 Glycine tomentella
AGGCTCTAGCATGTACAACAATGGCTAAGCAACTCAGCCCAACAACAACACATGCACCAACAAGAGCCATGGAATCAACATTCACCAAACTCACTTCTAAGAGCTAATCCTACATCCTCTCAACATTCCAAACACATGTTTCAACTGGACCCAAAGCTAATTCAAGCTCTATCAAAAGTGGGTCACTATTCACCCAAAATCCCAACTCATGAATCAAGAGGTAAATCTTAAGTTTCTTACCTCAAATGACGCAAGGAAGACCCACGGACGACTTCCCCTAGCTTGGGTACTCACGAGTCGTCGCCGTTCCTCGCCGAGCTCAAGTTCCGCGAACTTCTCTTGAGAAAGGGATTATCAAAATGAGTGGGTTTGAGGTGAAAGAGAGGATGGATTCAAGCTCAATATGTGATTTCCATCACAAAGCAAGCAAAAGGAAACGATTTTGGTGAAGTATGGTGCAGGAATCAAGCTTGGGCACTCAACAATGGAGGAGGGAAGTCAGAGGAAGAAGAAGGAAGGGATTTGGGGCTCAAAATCGCGAAATGGGCTTTATATAGGGGTCTGCCCGAGCTGCGGCGCCTCCGGCGCCGGCCCCACGCCCAGAGCGCCACCTTCCAGCGTCCACGGCGCCTCCAGCGCCAACTCCGGCGCCTCCAGCGCCATTCTCCAGAATACCTAGCGCCACCCGCGCCACCCACGGCGCCAAGGGCGCCTGCTGGGAAACTCAAAGTGGTTCCGGCGCCACTGGCGCCAACCTGGCGCCCGGAGCGCCGTCCACCAGAGACCACCGCGCCTGGAGCGCCGCTCCCGCGCCTCCGGCGCCACATTCCAGCACTGCGGCGCCTGGAGCGCCATCCTGGCGCCTGGAGCGCCAGAATTATGCAGAAGAATTCTGCAGAATCCTTGGCCAGACGCTTCCCGACTCGCGCCATATGCGTCCTAATTCGCGCCAAACGCGCTGGGACTAAGGAATATTACACTTGATGCATTGGATATAGCTTGGTACGTTGACGAAGTCAGAAATTGTTATGTAGTCACCATGCAGCCAGTTTTCCGAGCTCAAATATATTTCGGAGCTCGTTTTCCAATCTCAGTTTTTAGTGAAGCCTTTAATCCCTATGATCCCTTCCTTCAGTTTACTCCTGTGTATCCAAATCCTGCCACGGATCCCATCATCATGCTCAGTGAAGAGGATAGCAATGGAGACTATGTTTAAATGAGTGAATGGAAACTTTGTAAATAAATAAGAATGTTGCACTACTACGAGGAATGAGAATGTAAATTAAAGCTAATATAAAATATGAGAAGTATTTTGTAATGAAATATGATGTATGTATCTGGTTCCTGCTGTATTAATTTCTTTTGTTTCTAACTTTATTTTAAGACAAAAGATTAAATAAAATATAATAAATAATAAAATAATTTAAGTAATTAAATAAGTAGGTAAAATCATTTAGGATGTTACATTACTTGTATATTTAGGACATGTTCATTAAGGTATTTTAGCTAACTGTCAAATTTGTTTAATTGTTCAATAAACAAATTTTTTCAAGTAGCATCTAAGATTTCTTTTAGTAGTTTCTAACTTTTTTTAATGTTACTTGAACTAATATTTTTAAAATGTTAACTTCTAACTTTTTTATATTTTATTTCATTTTTATTCTTAAAATATTTATTCAAATATTTATTTTTTTTAAATATGTCATTTTTATTTTTTAACTATTTCAACAATTAATTTTATTAGATAATTATAATTTAATAAATTAGTTTTTCGACTTTACTACTTTTGTCAAAAACATGATCTTAATAAAAGGGGTGAGAAAAATGAGGTCACGAATAAGATAAAGGGAGAAGAAGGAGGAATTGAATGTTTCAACAAATGTGTAAATGGTCTATTTTAGGGATTTTAAAGTTTTGTAAGAATCTATAACAATTTTGGTAGGAATCAATATAACTCTCGTCATATATATCAGCTAGATAGGTGTATCAATCTAGCAATAATAGTGGCCCATTACAAGTCATAAATAAATTAGCCAAAAACTGTCGTAATCATACCAAAAATATGTTTAAGACTAAATTTTGAAAAGTCTAGGGTATACTTGGATTTCTGTTAGAATGATTTTAAAAGTATATTTGAGAGAAGTTAGTTTAGAGTTATGTTTGATTATTTTCCAAAAGTATTTTTAACAATAAATTTTGGCCTGAAAATCAAGTTTTATAGAAACAAATCCTAAGATATTATTTTAACAGGTTGGTTCGGGTGGTTGAAATGTGAATGAAAGAGAGAGATGAATGGGTTCAAATCTAAATCTCTTTCATTAACAATTAATATTTGTTGATGAAAAAAAATTTAGAATACTTTTACAAACTTAAGTTTAACTAAAGTTTAAGATTATAAATTTTATTCTAAAGATGCACGTACTCGTATTAAAAATACAAATTGTAACTTTAGGAATTGTTAACATAAAATTAGTTTTTTTTAGAAAGAATATTTAATAAGTAATAATTTATTTTTTCATAAAGTACATTTATAGTATAGTTTGCTAAAATATTTTTTTTTCCAAAAAACAAGTGGATATACATTTTATAATTTTTTGTGAGATTTGTTAACATACTTGATTTAGATTTTCTTAAAATACATCCATTTAAGGCGTATTTTGTTATCTTAGAAAAGGTTATTATGTTAAAATAGTTTTTCTTTTTCTGAACAACAAATGAGGATACCTTAACAAAAATTATATCTGTACACACAATTTAGAAATGGCATATTGAAAACTAAAATTTACATAGATAAGATTGCAAACAATCAGAATATTATTCGGTCTGATACTCTTAAAAAACACCTATTCATAACGTACATGTGCGTAGTGAATTATGGATTATGGATTATGATTGCGAGTCCGTGAAATCCACGCCAAGCTCACATGAATAAATCATGATACATGTCAACTGCTTCATGCGTCACACAACCAAAATGTTTAGAGAATTTATATATATATATATATATATATATATATATATATTTTAAAATCCTAATTTATAAAAATGCTACTTTTAAAAAAAAACCCAAAAAACTTATAGAAATGTTGGTGTTACACAGTCATATATGCAAGCTTTTATATTACAAGTCCCTACTCAGATTAATTGATAAATAATTTAATATTATTTGAAAGATAAATGATTCTATGAGCTTAAACTATGCTAAATAATTAAATTAAAGTTGAATCGCCTTGAGTAGTGTCATTGATAAAAATAGTTATTGATTAAGACAAAATAATTATGCTAAATAAATGTCAATAAATACTTTTTTAAACTCTAATTATATATTTTTATGTTTTGAGCAGTTAAATATAAGCAGTGAAAATTATTAACTCTACTTGTAATTAAGAAGAATTATTTAAGAGGTTTGGAAAAGAGCTACTCGTTATTTTTTATTTTTATTTTTGAAAGTAGCATTTAATCAAGTAAATTATATTTAAAAATACTATATTTTCACACATGCGATACACTGAAAAATAAAGTATGTGAGATTAAAGTTACTTATTTTTCAGTTAAAAAAATATTTTTTTTTTCATTTTTCTTCTTTAGAGAATAGTCGTTTTTTCCCCAAAAGCTTTTATTTATAAATATTTGGCTCAATTTTTACGTATAAGAAGAATTTAAGCTAAAAATAAGTTGGACCAAATACACTCAAAAATATGTGCAAAACCACAATATTAATAGAAGGAACATATCCAATTTTTATGAAATAGTTTATACTTTTACTATTATTTGTGCATGGAGAGTCCAAGATTTACTTTTTTAAATGCTTGTGTCATTCCTACATAAATGACTATGTAACTTCCTCACACTTTATTTATGCACCTGGTTTATGAAGGTTTTAAGGCTAAGGCATCATCAAGTAAAATTGTGTCGCTTTAAATGAAGTCATAGAAGCTATACATACAATAAAAAAAGTAAATAAAAAAGGAATCAGTTTAGAGGAACGTCAAGATTAATACTCTATTTTATGTGTGACTTTATGAGATTTTGAGCATGCAACCTATGAGCACACATTCGTTGATTCTTGCATTAACAAATACCAGCCAGTAATAAATACTATGTCTCCCTCTTTTTAAACATTTTTGCGAGGCTTTTAATGAAATGTTGAAAGGTAAAATTTGAGCCACCAAAATTTCCCTTCAAATGCAAATAAAACTATTACAATCAAGTCACTTGATGTTACATATAATGTGATGACAAAAAATATCAAACTATTTTTAATATATCAAGGAATAATATGTGACCTTTTCATCAAGAAGTACGAGTTCAAGAGTTTTAATATGCATTAGATTAGTATTCACAAAAAATATATGCATATTAGATTATTGAAGTCCGATTGCTTCCACAAACAAATGACTCGAACCTTTATTTTTTTTTATCTACCTTTATAGGCACTATTTTTCCGATCGTGACAAAAAGAAGAAAATAAATCATTCTTCAAATAAGGAAGAGAAACCGATCATTGACCAGCAGGGAGAGTTTAAATAGTAACAATATCCTTTACATGTAAAATTTATTTTATTTTGGCAAATCTCAATAATAAGTCATAGGTGGAATTTACTTAAAACTTAAAACAAAATCGAAGTTAAAGTTCAAAGTCTTAACTCAAACTACTTTGACTAAAGTTTATTTTCTTCAGCTTTCATTTTCCCCTCACTGCTTATCATATTTGGTCTAAAACTTCATTTGTAAAACTAAATAATTATTAGTCATGTAAATATTAAATAATTACAAATTGAGTCGATTATACCAAAAATATACCATGATTGAAATGGATTACTTTAAATTGACTGAAATATTTAACAGGATGAAAAATTCAGGAAAAAAAATTAATATATAGGTTATTATTATTTTTTATTAAGAATATATAGGTTATTTTATTCGAACGAACCAAACACTAATAAAATATTACTACAATAGCAAAAATTAAATGATTTGCGTAACGTTCATGTTAATTGTTATGACCCGTTATCGGTTGTCCACCTTCGTAAATCGTGAGTCGTGTCGGGACAGGTCGTTCAATCACGCGGATTCGTGCTTGGTAGTTTGAAATCCTCAAATCTACGATACTGACACGTGCGACTCTAACCCCGGCACGTGCGACTCCAACCCCGGCACGTGCGTTCAATCCCTCTTAAATCCCTTGGCAATATTTTCTTCACTCACATTGCTCCTCACGGCACGACTTGTTCACCGACCAGAGCTGATTTTCGCGGCGGTTACCAGTCACCGGAGATTCTATCCGAAATCGTTTTCCGATGACGGTGAGTTCTCATAACACCGCATCTGTTTCTGAATTCGCACGTCTATTCTACGAATTTTTTCGCACCGTCAAAATTTATGAAATTATTATTTGGCTTTTCTACCGATAAATTTATCTTACATAGCAACGAGTGAATTTTCCAAATCCTTTACAACAACATATTTGATTGTTTAATTTCTGTATTTTGATTGCTAGCGATATTTAGCGTTTTGTATTTTAGGCATATGAACCTGAGGAACTCATAACATTTATGTTACACGATTAGTGAAATTAGGGAACATTTTTTTCTAATACTGTGAGTGAAGTTAATTGTTTCATAATTGATACTCAAAGTTCGATATCAACCTTAAACCAAAACACACTCGGTGTATTGTTGCTTAAACAATTTAAGTGAATAGAATCAATAAGTGAGAACCATCTAAAGATGGTAATAATTTATAGCTTATAGTTCCACTTTGGCATGTTTGTCTCCTTTTTGGGTGTTTCTGAAAAATTAGGGGTTTGTGATTTGGTTGGCTTGCCTTTTGGGATATCTGAAGAGGATAATGGAAGTGTCCGTAGTTCATAGTTAGTTCTCAACTTCAGAAGTGTGATACTGATACGAAACGCGCTTGACTATCTGTAAACAACAAAGATTGAGTGTTTCCTATCTAGATATGCATGTTGATTTGTTGCACTAATTATATGTGGTACTACCTTCTTTAAGAGTTGGAAATTGGAATTGTTCCCGCATAACTGGGTAATCAGGAGAGCTGTATGAAAGAAACATGATATGGGAATGAAGAATTCGTATTAGTGGGATAAGTTAGTTGTTGTGGGTTTCAGGGAATGGATTTAATTGGAACTGGCTTAAAGTATTGAATAGTGAGAAACTGGAAATGGTAGATCACTTCTATTGAAATTATAGGGTTTAGTTAGAGAAGTAGGAAGAGCGATAGGGAAAAAGAGTGAAAGGAGACTTTAATAATATTGTTGCGTGTATTATGATGTGTTAAAACTTAGGATACGAGACACTAAACTCATTTATACTAGTGCTATTCACTAGACTCATAGTCCTAATATGGAAACCACCCCTAAGAGATCATCAAAAGAACTCTAAAATTTTCTGAAATACAATAAATGATGTTATGAAATATTTTCTTGATGTTGTTACAAATTCATTATACCAGGTGCTTGATTGTGGAATAATGTTATGTTTATGCTATAGATAATAATACCTTTCAAATTAAATTGTTTGCTAGGAAAGACATACATACTTATGACTTATCCTTTTAAAGGAGGTATATAATTGTATGTTCTTAGACGGTGGAAACTGAGGAAAAAAAACTACTCCAATTTTGAAAATCATTTTATGAATCTTTTATCATCCTCTCTTAATCTCTCTGTTTACATTAGACTTCATAAGATAGAGATTCTAAGAAGCAATTGTAGACATGCTTATAGCATACATATGAGACACCTTAAGCGGAGTTCTTTTAATAGTAAGTAATGTAGTTGAATCATATGCTTTGAAATTTAATTTGTCCTTTATGGGGTTTCATAAATTTATTGCATATGAAGAAGTCGGTATTCTGCAATTTCAGGTTTCAGAGTTTTAATGTATGCACTTTCATTTTTCTCTCAGATAAAAACTGTTAAAGTCAGTAACGTTTCCCTGGGAGCAACTGAACAAGATATTAAGGAGTTCTTTTCATTTTCTGGTGATATTCAATATGTTGAATTACAGAGGTCAGTTATTATGCTTTGTTTCATTCAATACCCCTTTTAGGTTACTTTCATTTATATTTTTTCCACAAAATCATAAGTGTATATATATATATTGATGCAGCCATGATGAACGATCTCAAATTGCTTTTATTACCTTCAAGGATTCACAGGGAGCTGAGACTGCAGTACTGCTTTCGGTGATCCACTTACTTCATTAAATTTTTATTTATATTATATTAAATTTATTTTAACAAAAAATCTCATATTCATTATCAGTGTTCAGATTTCAAGCTTTAGAACTACATAATTGTTTGTCATTATCAGTAAGGCATACATTGTGATGAAATATTCAGCTTTTTGGAAATTTAGTGCAGTATTAACAAGTTACCTAGAAAAAAAAATCTATTTGAGGATCATGTAATCCCACATGATTGAAGCTGTTATTAAGAAGCCTTTCATTAGTCTATTTTTGTTAATTTTTATTGGATATGCATGTTGTATTGATTACTATGTTCCATAGTGCGGGAAACTTTCCCTTTTCTGTTTTGGATTGAAATAACCTTTTGCTAGTGGAATTATTGAAAAATTTCAATCAGCCTCCAGAATGAGATTGAATATAAATGGAGAGTTTGACACAATTTATTCTATAATCTTACATATGCTAATCTGAACTTGTGTTCTATATGCTTTACTAGCCACTAGCTGTCTTCTATCTGGGCGGGGTTATTTTTATGGTGATTGAAAAGAATAGCCGTTTGAAGTATGGTCTATTAGTTGTAATTCAGAATGTGGGAAATGTGTCTGATTGTATTATTTTATTTGGGTATTAAATTTAATAGCGAGTTTTCTTGTAATTATATTAATGACATCACAACTTGTTCTATTTCTCTTTTGTGGATAACTTCATTTAAGTCACAATGTATGACCAAATATAACCTAGATTCACTTATGTCAGGGAGCAACAATAGTCGATATGCCAGTTACAATAACTCTGGATCCAGATTACCAGCTTCCACCTGCTGCCTTCGCATCATCTGTGAGTCCTGCCTAGGCCGTTTATAATTTAATATTGTACACAAGTAACTGACTGTTTTTGCCTTACAACTACTAATATTGTTGCAGGTAAGACAAACTCAAACTCCTGGTGGTGGTGCTGACTCTGCTTTCCGGAAGGCAGAGGATGTGGTCTCCGGCATGCTAGCCAAGGGCTTTATCTTAGGGAAAGATGCTGTCAACAAAGCAAAGACCTTTGACGAGAAGCACCAGTTATCCTCCACAGCCTCGGCAAAAGTTGCGTCTTTCGATCAGAAAATTGGGCTTAGCGAGAAAATAAGTGCTGGTGCTACAGTTGTGGGTGATAGAGTTCGAGAAGTGGACCAAAAGTTTCAGGTTTCAGAGAAGACCAAATCAGCATTTGCTGCTGCAGAACAGACAGTGAGTAATGCTGGTTCTGCCCTAATGAAGAATCGCTATGTGCTTACCGGGGCATCCTGGGTAACAGGTGCTTTTAGTAAGGTTTCTAAGGCGGCTGGTGAAGTAGGACAGAAGACGAAAGATAAAGTGGAGAGTGCAGAAGAACAAAAGAAACGAAAAGTGGAAGATCAATATGCACAAGTCCTTTCTGAGTCCCCAAAAGCAGCAGAAGCAAGTGAGCAGAAATCTTCCAAGCCTGCTCCTGCTCAGGGTTTGATCCTTTGATTTGCTTCTTGTATTGATAAATATACTTCCTCTTAAAACTCTCAAAAGTTTTTTCAAGATGATTACCGTACCGACCTTTATTTTATCCAGATCGAAAGTGAATGTAGGACTGATTTACTGTTGGACATGTTTGCAATTGTTTATTTTGCTTCTATAATACCACTATAAACTAATTTCCTAGGTGTGAAATATTTTGTTTCTCGTATTTATTTTGGCTGCAGTCAAGAGGGGGAAATAAAAACTAAACACAAATAAGAACTACCGGGCTACGTCAAAATAAATACATAGAAAAGAATGCAAGGGTTGTGCTAGTAGAACTAGAAAGTGTAGTAACTTAAAAAGGCTATATATATATATATATAAAGATAGTCTAAGAAATGAAATCATTTATAAAAAATACTACACGAAACGGACAAGTCATAGGATGTGTAATGCAATTGAATTTAATATATGAAGACAGATAAAGCACAATTAATAAATTCAAAACGGACAAGTCCTCTATATTTTTTGTGGTCAGTGAGTTTTAGTTTTTTACATTTACAACTATTGACAAGTGTTTTTCAAAATGCTTTTTACAATTTACACGAATAATCTTTTAAAAAGCACCCACACAACTCCTTGGACCAAAAGTTCAAGCTGGCCCAGTCATTCTCGTGTATGGGTTCGAATGTTTTTAAGGAAGAGTTAAGTATCCAACAAAATCGAGCGGCAATAGCTGAATTTACATAATGAAAAAGTAAATTCTCAACCCCTAGTGGAACAACCTCCACCCAGTATTGTTCAATGACTTCAAAAGCATTGTTGGCTATAAATCAGTTACCTTATTAGCATTTCATTTAATAATATAACAAAGCTCAAAGGACTGAAAATCAATTGATAACTGGAGGCATTTATGTGGAATATCAGAGTAGTAAGTCCAATCTGTTTTCGGCCCCTTCCACCCCTTGTTATAATCAATTTTCACATAGCACATGCAAGATGAATAGCCCATTGAAGAGCCAAAACTTCTGATGATTTTAACATCTGCTCTTAAGAAGTGATTAAACTTGACAGCAGTAACAAGCATCTGATCTTCATGGACCATGGGTAAACTTATACAAATATTTTGGGTAAACTTATCCAAAAGAATTTATAAGAGAAGAAAATAATAAGAAAAAAATAAAATAATATTTTCATAAACTCAAATTAATTTATATATACTAATTGGTAGAAGTTCTTCTCTAATCTTAGAGGAAAGAAGTTATACCAGGAAATTTCTATAAATTATTATAAACGAGAAACTTCCAGAGTAGTTAATACAATGCGTCATTATCCCTATGTATTCTTTCACTCGAGGTTTATTACATTAATTTGTAATTCAAGTGGTTAGTATAAAGTAATAATAGTTTACAATAAAATATTGTTCACTCATAATATGACGAAACTGATATCGAGATGTTTATAATAGAATATCAGGTTGCTAATAAAAAGAAAAAAAATTCGATAGCATGTTGAAGTGAAGAAAAACATACCTTGGAAGTGAAAGTGAAAGTGATCTGACTTTTCTCCCGTTTGTAATGATATATATTCACGCTCTGCCTTAAATGTTAAGGATGTTTAAAGATCAAAAGCATACTGCGAAACCAAATGTCTAATTATAAAGTTATCGTGTGTCTTTTAAGAATAAGAGAACTCAGTGAGAAATGTCAAACGTATTGCTACCGTAAGCGCAGAAGTAATTAACTTTTAATTATAAAAACTGAAATGAAAATAGAACCATACAAATTCAAATATAATTAAATCGTTTTCGTCAAGAACACATGTCATTTATATGAAGTAACGACCCTCCTTTAATACGAAAAGAATATCTTATTGGAAATATCAAGCATGTATTGTTGGTAAATATAATTAAACCATTTCGTTCTTAATAAAATAAATTGAACTTTATTTTTTAAAAAAGAAAATAAACTATGAACTGCCAGTATAAAATATTTTATACAATAATTTAATTATAATAATGATTTGTAATTGAATGATAATGTAAAATTATTTTATGATGTCAATATATGACTATTAAACTATTTTTTAAAATTGATCAATTTTGTTTTGATAGTCACAAAGTCTCTGTGATTTAAGAGTTGAGGTCAAGACGCTTTTTACTAAATATAAAATTATGACAGTTGATTGAATATCTAAATAAACAATACCTTGGATATAAAAATATGCGGATTTAAGGTTAGAATATTAGTATTAGAAGAAGGGTCTAGAACACTCTTTTCTCATAATCAGGATTGGGAAGCTTATTTAGTAGTGATAAAATTTCACATCATTTAATAGTCTAGGCCTATTTTATAAAGGATAAAATCATAGCGAACAATTGAGTAATTAAGCAGACAATATCTGAAATACAGGAATATAACGATGTCAATAACTCAATATATTTGTGTTCCGAACAAGTTTCCTTTTTAAAATAGGGAAAAATAGTCTTCTAAATAGAGACCTAAGTGGATGAAACGTGAAAATCCAAGTAGAAAGCGCGCAAGCAACAGCACCCACAAACACGCATGACATGAAGTAACAAATCACGTCCTTTATTATAAACTTTTGCAATCGCAACTGGTCTGCGGAATCAAACCCCAGCGGCTGAGACAACCTCTTCAATGTCCATATTCACGAGCTACATAGTTTGGCCAAGTGCTCCTCTTGAAGCCATGACCCACTTTCCTCTCTTTATTTAATAAAATTGTTGTTTGGTGATAACTGTAGTTGGAGTATGGACCATTCGCTCTCTGTTTATTATCCTTTTACGTCATCATCAAGTTTTTATTTCCAATAAATTCAAAATCAAAAGTTGTGGTGGCCTGGTGGGATGAAACCAATGAGTTTTGAAGAGACAAAAACAATCTAGGAGATATAAAATTTGCCAAGGATGAAATGTTATCATACGAGGAATTTTTCAATTGTCAATTAATTGAATTGCTAAGCTTACTCGTTACGCAAATTAGCCAAGTAGGTTCAACTTTAGCCCCACTGCCAACTAAAAAGTGAGGAAACTATATCTCTGTTTCACAAAAGAAAATGGAATATAGGTGTCAGTGGGAAGAAACTTGCATTGCTTTGGATCATTGTTATGTTCGCCACATGACTTTGTGGATATAGTGACTAGCTACTTGACTTCAATAGTATGTTTTGAAGATATATTAGTATTGGTTTAGGAAACCAAAAAAAAAAAGTATTGATGTACAACTATCCTCACAGTACATGTTCACGTTGGATACAACTATACACACATAGTACTAGCAATTTTTTTTACACCTTTAGACCGTTTGTTAAATTAATATTGAAATTATGGTTAAAACAATTAATGTTTGACAATATACAGAGTTTACAGTTTGGCCTATTCAACTGTATCAGATAGGTAGTTTTTAATAGTTTGAGTTCTGGACTTCTGGTTAAACATTTTAACATTCAAAGAAAAAGATACCCAATATTACTAGCACTAGCAGCCTAAAAAGATTATTGACAAACTTTAAGTGGATGTAATTTTAAGTGATTTTAAGACATTCAAAGTTCAAACTCACAGTTTTAAGGTGAAACTTGCTTCGAATCTTACCATTTGTACGTACACTAGTTGGCTCTACCCAATTTTGAAAGCATTCAGTACGGGTAATAAATTGTTATATCAAAATATTCTATTCACATAGAAACATGAATGCATGGAAATATTTCTGTAATATTTTTCTGGATATGTAATTTATTATCACTTGACAATTTCTTTATCAAGACTAATTTAAATCATTATATTTTAATAATCAATAATACTGTAAAAAATATTACAGAAATACGACAACTTAGTTGTACTTTTTAAATACTTTAAGTATTATTTTAAAATTACAATTTTACAAGATTGACTTTTATTTTGTTTGTCATTCCTTATTACTATAAGATAGTAAAAGAAAAACCTAAAACGCTATATATTAATATTGTTAATAATTTTGGTATTATCTTGGGGTCCCTAGAAATGATTGAATAACGTGAAACGTGTCTCACAATGGACGTCGTCGACGTAACATAAACGATTATGAAAATAGGAAAAGCAATACTATATCCATAATTTGATTTGATATATGATGATCCCTTATCCTATCTTTGAATATGATTAGAGACCAGCAAATCAAAAAACCCCAGGCATGTCCCACTTACCAAACACACACCTTCATCGTCTGCACCCGATCATGCCCCATCGTATTCATTCACCATTATTCCTGCCACGACGCCGTTTCATCAATCCTTCCGACACACACACACACCAAACGCAGCAAGAAAGAGTCCACGGCCACGCACACTTTCATTTCAATTTGAGTTTAAGCACCGACACTTTTGCACCCTACTACAGTACTTCCCATGTTTGTGCATTCTCCATTCCATTCCCTAAACGACGACACGTGTACCTAATAATAATCTCCACGGTTTCGCGGAATTCCTATGCACCCAGCGGTAATGCTTCGAACAGAGCCAACACCTGACATAATAAAAAACACTGCTATTTCCAGCTAGCACTTAACCGCAACCCGAGGGTGCAGTAACGGTCCCCAACTCCAGCTGTATTCAACATTACAACACCCACCCGGCGCACCATCTGCTATCTTGAGCCGGAGCACGTAAACAGATATAACAAAAATAAAATTGATACTACCAAAACCAAATGCTATAAAAAAATGGAGGATGTAAGAAGCTGAAAATGATTTTTTATTTTATTTTTTTCTGAGCGATAAATAAAAGCAAATCGCATGTACACCAGGAACAAGAATATATTAAGGAAATACGCAGCGAGGAGCACGTGCGAACTTAAAAGCCGGCGAGTTTCCGGTGAGGGCGAGGTTTCGGAATCTGCTGCAAACTTCGGATCGCCAAAACATCGCTTCTTTTTACATCCATGTATTGTCCAATGTCGCCGCCTATCTTCTCCGACAAATCTAACATAAAAAGAAAACAGATCGAAAAACAAGCTTAAACAAAAAAAAAAAAATAAGAAAAGATTTCCTAAATGCATTGCGATTGCGGTACCTAGACGGCGTGATGGCGAGCGGTTGAATCCGGTGAAATGATTCAAGTCTGAAACGAAAAGAACAAGGTGAGAGATTTAGAGAAATTCTGAAAGTGTGTAATAATAGAGGTGGTGAGTGAGTGGTACCTGATGGAGAGGGAGTGTGGGAGAAGAGGTAGAGGACGAAGAAGCAGAGGAGAGTGAGGAGAGGAATGAGGTGGACGAACTTGTGCGGCGGTGGAGGCGGCGGGGAGAGGCTGAGACGGTGAGGTTTGGGAGCATCGTCTTCGTCGGTGACGAGCGTCTCCAGCTTGGGGAGTTTGGGAGAGGGAGAACCCAGGGATTGCCTATGCATCGTGTCGGGAAGTGGCTGCTATTACGGGAATGAGATAGAGTCACACCGAGACAGAGAGGTGTTGCCAATTGTGTGTGAATGAATTTTATTTTATGCCTTTTCTTTTTTCTTATTATTAATGCGGAGTTGCTTGTCCTTTTTTTGTATGGTGGTTCCTGGTTCCTTTTCCTTCACTCTTCTCTTTCGTTTTTTGCTTTTTAACCCTTTTTGCCAGTTCACTCTTTTCGCTTTTATTTCGGATGTTTTTTTAGGGCTCCTTTGAGGTTCTCCCACGTCTTTAATTTCGTTTAAATTTTGTTATTATAATAATCTTAGCGGGATGAAACCTGTTTCATGTTTAAAACGTTAGTATTAGCAAAAAAACGAAAATAATAGCATTAATTACTACTATCATTAGATAATATCAAAAGTTAATGTTGATATTTTTTTTAAAAAAAAATATTGGATACTTTAATTTATAATTTTAGTTCTTTAACCTTGTGTCTTGATATTGTTGATTGTTGGTTTTAAATGCTGGTGGATTTTTTCCACCTCTGTTTGTCTCTTTGATGATACAACACCAAGAAGCAAATAGAAAGAGACACGATTTGGAGGAGCGAACAAGAGACATTTAGGGTTGTGAGAATCAAGCCCACGTATGACCAATTGGAATAAAATTTTCATGGTTTTTTTTTTTTTTTTTGTCAATACGGTAACATACTTCTAAAATTACAACTAAAGTAGTGCAAGTTTCATAAAGAAAAAAAAAAATACACAGAAGGCTTAGTATAATTTTTTATGTAAAGTCGTATATCACATAAGCCTTAGTATAATTTTCATAATATTATCAGGGTCAACAAAAAAAATGAAAAATAATATATTAAAAAATTAATAAATATATTACCTGTTATACCAACCAGACAGTATTGACGTAGACTGTCACAGTCCAAGTAATACCAATTCTATGGGCTTGTACTTAGTCAAAAGTCATATTTTTCGATATTGGGCCAAGTCCGAAGGTTGTAAGGCCCATTATGAAAAGCCCGTCGGGTTAAGACGAGGAAAAGCGAAATCCAACGGCCAGAGTGGCAGCAATATGAAGGGAAATGAAAAACACAACGGGTCAACGCGAACGAAAATTATGGAGTGGCAATGAGACGAGGAATAGAAACTTGGGCAACAGGGAAAAAGATTCGTCAACATTACAACACGAGAATAAGAAGACCGAAAGGAGCGAAAAAGTTATAGAGAGAAGAAGGTTCAATGGTGTTGTGGGAGATAACACTCGGAACTGCGTATTTCTTGGGTCTGAAGCGAACTTACAGGCTCGCTCTCAGGATTCAACGCAGGACCGTTAGCCCTAAGTACCCTAAGCTCCGCCAATTTCTTCACAGGTCCGTTCCTCTCTTAATTCACTCTTCGATTCCCAATGCTATTCTTATCCATTACTATTAATGATAATATTGCCTTGATTGTGTTCACAATGATGGAAAAATCAGGCTCCAAATCATGTGTTTCTCTCGATTCCAATGTTTCCAATCCCTCGCCAAGAGATTTTTTCATTATAATACTTTTAAATTAAAATAATTATGTTTATAGCTAGTCAGAAATGCATTGTGACCTTCAGATCCAACATTGATAATCAATTAATTGTTATTAGTGTTTAGGTTTAGTGCGTACGGTGAATGATGATGCTGATCACTGAGTGTAGATTCTAACTTGGAATTTTTTTGGAATGCACAATTGTTGGTGCTTGTGTTCTTCTATGGTGCTTCACAGACGGACCCGTGCTGTGTTTGATGTAGCTATCAAAGTGCATCGGAACATTCAAGATAGAGACATAGAAGTGGGACGGAATTTCGGGAACTTTATATTGCGATGGCTGGATCGAATGAAGCCATCGGCTCAGATTCGCGGTCCCCCACCTTCGAATGGTATTACATCAAGAGAAAGTGTTGGAAAGCGTTTATCAGCAGGTAGCAGTTCCAACCAGAAGCCTTCTGGAACGTTGAGGAGGGACTCTGATAGGCATTTGTCTACCTCATCAAGGACAATGCCTTTTCCTACAGTTGCGAGGATGATGCGACCGCCCAATCCTGCAGGGACTACTGTCCATTGCAGGAACTTCAGGGCCTCTACGCCTCAAATTGTTGGATCAAATTACAGAGTAAATTTGTCAGAGGGTGTTATTAGGAAGGATATTATGCAGTGGATGATGCATAACTAACCCTCTCTCTGCGGGCAGATGTTGGAAATTGATGGTGATAGAGTAAGCAAATTTGTCATCTGTTTTTTGTCTCTTTGGATTTTGTATAGTTCGTCAAGCTTCCTTTTGGATAACCAGCTTTCAGTTTTGGTTAAAAGAACTAGTTGTTAATATCACGGATAAAATCTTTCTGTTGAAATGAATAATGATAGTGGAGATTGTGCATTGCTCTATTTTTTAGTTCCCTGCAAGTTTGGTTTATGCAACTTGCAGTCTGATTTTTTCCATCCATCCACTGGATTGACCATACCATGTTTATGCAACATAATATATCCTAATTATGATATACTAATAGAGTGTTTAGATTGGTCTAACCTTTACTGATAGTGTGTTATACGCAAATTTGTTGTCTCTTTGGATGTTTTATAGTTCGTCTGCTTTTGGATAACCAGGGGTTATGCATTTTGTTCTCAGGTTTGATTAAAAGAACTAGTTTTTAATATATATATATCACGGATAACCTTCCTGTTCAATGAGTAATGATGGTGGAGATTGGGCATTGCTTTAATTCATCGTTTCCAGCAAACTTGGTTTGTGCAACTTGCAGTTTGATTTTTTCCATCCATCCACTGCATTGGCTATACCATGTTTATGCAAACCTGTATACCATAATATGTTCTAATTTCTAATTATGATTAAGTTATTGTGATATACATCCTGGCTAGAATTTGCTGTAATATGCTATTTTTAGCCGGGGCTAATAAAGCTTGAACAGATGAAATGTGTTTTCAAAATCACGATATTTGGTTACCAAAAGAAAAATCCGATATTTGTATTCTCTAGCTGATGAATAAATGCAATTTCAATACTGAATTTAGATTATATATAATTATTTTATCTTATGATTTTATTTTTCTTAAATAAAAGAATAACAAATATTATTTCACTTTAATCGTAGAATAAAAACATTTTTTAACATATAGTTGATGTGACTCGTGAGATTTTCTGGAAGCGCTACGTGGATACCCAAATGACCTAAAATATGTGTCGCTATCTAGACCAAGTCTAGCTTACCACGGCACACGCAGAAACAAAATTTTAAAATGAACATTTTAAACTATACTACCTTATAATTCTTAAGGTAAATAATTAAGGTTCCTTCAAATAAAAGTAAGGTGATTTCACCACCTTATAATTCCCTTTAATTTTAATCTTTCAAACTAAATAAAAAAATATTCTTTTCTTATTCAAACATTATCTTTTTAAATAAGCAAACTCAACACAATTAATAAAGAAATTAGTTTCTTATACACACTAATTATAGTTGATTTCCTAACAAATTGAGAAAGATACTTTCGTGGTGTTTTTTATTTCCTTATTTTGAAAGGAATTGATCTACCGTTGTAAAATACGGTAGTTAGAGAACGCCCTTGATATGCACCCCAAAAAATCTTCCGAAGGATGAGCAATCAATTAACAATAAACTCCAAAGCATGTAGAACAGCAAGTTATGTAGAAACAACAAAACCCCCCTTTGCATATCATTTAAATCTAGCTCCCATGCTGAGACAACAGTCTCAATCTCAAAAATAACTTCATAAAATTTCATATTCCCTCCCCAAATCAATATTTCGCTGAAGCTAATAAGGGGTTGACACTATCCTTCCGACAATTTATAGATTGTAGAATTACAGCCTTGAAACATAACCCCATCCTTTACATCAACTTGAGAAGAAGAAAATAGAAAAAGAATGGAGAGATTTTGAACAAGCCATTCGCATTATTCTCGGGACGGGGATGGGAATGGGAAAGAAGAAAGGAGTATAATTTACTTTCCTACTGATCAAGAAGTGTACTCCCTTCTCTGGCAAGAACAAAAAGACCACCATCCCCCCTTGATATTCGCAAGTCCTTATCAAGATATGTAGTAAGAAGCCAAGAGCTTGTCCTCTCACCAGGGATGGGAATCTTAAGAGGCGGCTGACCAGAAATGACACGTGATATGTTTTCCACCAGACCCTGCAGTGGACCAAGGGATTGTTGCAGAGGCTGTAGGCTAAGCTTTTGGCCAAAAATGTCTACATTTTCTGGTAGTTCGACATTAGACTTGATCTCTGGAGGTTGGATTGAACCTTCTTTAAATGTAACCTGCTTGCATTTAGAAATGTCAGCAAGAGTTTTCTAGTTATTTGCAATCTAAAAGGTTCATATGCACACTGTGCAAACTAATGAGTAACACACAACATTCAGTTGCATAAGATGCAATACCGTTAACATTAAGCACCATACAAATCATATTTGCATAACAGAATTGAAGCAACTATTTATTTAACTCAACATTCAGATGAACTCTTGAAGCACCAGCAAAATACAATGCACAGGATATGATAAGTATAATAATAAGCATTTATCTTTTTACATCCCTGGCACAGCGGTAAAGTTGTGCCTTAATAACTTGTTGGTCATGGGTTCGAATCCGGAAACAACTTCTTTGTATATTCAAGGGTAAGGCTACATATAATATCCCTCCCCTTACCTTTGCATAGCGAGAAGCCTCTAAGCAATAAGATACATAGTTTTTTTTAGTTTTTTAATTTTTTTACACCCTAATAAGTATGTGTGTCTATATATATATATATATATATATATATATATATAATTTGACAGTTTTCACAATACAAGAGGAATGCACTTTTTGGTACCCTTCACATTAAGAACAAGTTTGGGACCGATTAATTTTGGGGATTTCAGCTGTTTTTTGAATGAAAAAAGGCTGTTCGCAAAGTGTTAACCCCCAGAACCTTTTGCCTTTTTGACCGCCTTGGGTCAAATATATTATGTCTTTTTAAAAATTTACTTTTGCAAAATACTAAGGTTTTCACAAGAGTACCTGTATTCTTGTAGGGGTTCGAACTTCAAATGAGGCAGATGCACTGAAAGACAAAGATGCAAAAGGGCTAGACAATGTTGTGGAGTTTATAATAGTGGAGCTACTAGTATCAATTGTTTGCGAAATCTTGTCCACCTTCAACAAAGGCAATGTTCCCGCTGCTAGAAGAGGCAACAGTTCAGAAGATGCAGTGTACCTGACATCAGTTTGGCAAGCAAAGGAACAGTAAGAACTTCAATTAAGAACTACTAATATGATAATTGAGAGTTTATTTCATCAATATCAACATTACTTTTGTTTCTGTTAGAGGAGACCAAGATGAAAAGAAACAAATACTTTTATCAGTCACACTATATTGATTTGACTTGGAATCATCTTATCCTTTCAGTGCAAAGTTCTGACTAAAAGAGAACCATTACTAAGAGTTGGAGTAATGTATGTTGACATATACTTCAAAGATTTGTAATTGTAAATATTGTCTGTTAACAGATATTACTTGTTAGCTGTTACTCCAACTGCTGTTACCATTTTTTGCTACATTTCGGTTCTGAATACTCCAATAGTACAATACTCACATTAAACCTTCTGTACTGGAAGTAAAACATATGCGACTGCCAAGCACTCTGCTTGGATGACCAAGCCAACCAGAGTTCACCCTTCCCTACATTGACCAAGCGCTCGGCCCATTTTCAAGGACAACTGTTGCCTGGTCATTAATCACCATCAATCATGCAACCTTTGCTGTCAATGAAGCAGCCCCTATGAGCACAGACAACATATCCGTCACATCTTACAGCAGACCCCATTGAGAGATGTGACAAGCTAATTATAAAAGAGCCATCAAACCCCTCAGCATTTCACCTATAAATACCCCCATGGCAACCTCAATCAAGTATGCATACTGCATACAACTTAGCAGTTACTCTGCAAAATTCTAACTCATACACCTTAACTGTTACTTTGTCAAATTTTGATTCGAGTGTCAGTCTCTACAGGTATGTCCCTCTCTATCTCCAGCACGTGCACCGGTTGCACCATATTGATACACTAGAACAAAGCTCCAGAGAAGATATCAACCATGAAGCACTGTTCCAGTTCCTTCAGAACACCTTCCAAACTAACTTTTGAAAACAGTCCCAAATGTTCATTGACTTAAAACATGTTTAAGTCCTATAATCAATCGGGTCAGTCAAACTTCATGACACCAAACAATTTATTCAAAAAACAAAAAATTGATCAGCAATTTATTTAAAAATGCAATAATACACAAATCGCAATATATTTTATATTTATAACACGATATTATTACACAAAATATATCTATATATATATAAAATCACAATTTGTAAATGAATTCAGAGTTCAGAGTTCAGACTTACAGCAACACCCAATTTCCATTGAGAAGGGCAGGTTCCTCCACGGGAGCAAGTGTAGGGTTCGCCGCTTCCAACTGAGTCACCAACTCGGACACCTCAGCACGAACCTCCGACCCGGCCCGAATCCCTAACTCGGTTCCATACAAAGTATCCACCAAAGCACGCTTCAGCCCCTCCAACTTATCATCCACCTCTGCCTCTGGACCCTCTTCTCCGGCGACCGGAGTTCCATTCCCGGCGTCGGGCGTCACTGCTTCCTGCCACTCGTCCTCGTCATTGGGAGGGTCCGAGTCAGGAAGCTTGGAGGTCAATGCTTCGGCCGCGGGATCGTAGTCCTCGCCCCACTCATCGGAGATCTTACCGGCGTCGCTGGTGTCGCCGGCGGCGGCGGAGGAGCGGAAGCGGAGAGAAGGGAACCGGGGAGAGCGAGGAGAGAGAGAAAGAGAGAGGTGGGTGTTGAGAGAGGAGAGAGAAAGGGGTTTAGAATTTTGGGAGATGAGGAAAGGATAGCGCGAAGTGACGGCGAGGAGAGCCATCGGAAATGGATGGCGATAGAGTGAAACCACCGAAACTGATGTCTGAGCCATTTTTTATTTATTTCTGCTTTCACTAGTTATTACAATATTTCATGATCACAAATAAGTAATTGACGAAAATGAACCATGGATTGAACGTGGATCCCAACAAAATTTAATCTGATTAATATTTTAGATTTTTTTATGGTAGAAAAAGAAGATATTAAAATTGATTTATAACACTCATACTTTACTCACATACATTCTTTTTGTTAATTAATATTTAGTTAAAATATATTTGTTATCTTCTTATTTTTCAATAATTTTATTTTCTCCTATTTTGTAATTTAGACACTTCATTTCTCAGTAAAATTCATTATTTTAATTTTTTAAATTGAAATATTTTATCTTCTAATTTTAAAATTTTATAATTTTAATTCTTCTTAACAATTTTAAACATTAGTTTATAATGTAAACGTTAATTAACATGTATCTATTTATTATACATATAATAAATGTTTTTAAAAATTATTTAATTGTTAATAAACTTAATTTATTAAAAAAATACATAATCAAGTTTAAAATTGAAAGAAGAAAAAAATTAAATTACATATTTTTAAAATATAAGAAATAAAACATATTAATTAAAAAATAAAAGGATTAAAATTATGAATTCTTAAAAAAGAAGATTCAATATCTTAATTAATAAATATGAGATTTGAAAAAAATGAGAGTAATAAAATTACATTTTAAATCTTAATATTTTCGGTTGGATGATAAACGTTTCTTTTTATATTTTTACTTGTACGACTGTACGAGTACGGGCCCTTAAGTGAAAATTGCAATTGTTAGTTAAATTAAAGTTCATATTTAATAGACATAAATAATATAATAAAAATAACAGGTAAGAAGTATACATAATAAAACAAATAAAATATTTTATCTTCTATGTACCAAAAAAAATGTAAAATAAAATTTAAAATTTTAACGATATATATATATATATATATATATATATATGCAAACACATAAAATAAAGTATTTATTATTATTAAAGCATTGAAATTATGCCAAAAAAATCATATTATTTTGCATGCAGATTCTGTTAAAAATTCGTGTAAATCACGTAAAATATTTACATTATTAGAGCAATGTATTAGTTATTGACTTGTGTGCAAATTAAACTCAATTTTTCTCTATTTTTATTTTCTCTATCAAATTTTGGTCCATACCTTCAGTTGCATTTAAAAAATTAGTATAATTATTTTTTCATTTTTAGGAGATACATGTATTTCGTGAACCTATACACTTAGTTGATGATTTTTCATAATTATAATGCTTTGAAAGAATGTTTAAATATTGCTACAATTGAAAATTTTGAATAGTTAAATTTTATTTTTAATTTATATCAACTTAAAATAATCATTTTAACTTGATTGTATTTTAAATTGTAATTTCATAGAGATCAAAAGTGAAATGAAATTACATTAACATGTGTGTCAGTCAACATATTGATTATCTTATCATCATCATCAAATGTCATGTAAGTAAAAGTGTGTTTAAAATTTAATGAAAAACCAACAGAGGGATCAAAATCACACAAATTTAATATTTGAAAATCTAATTTACACAATTGTAAAGAAGTTGTGACAAAAGTAAAAGGGAAGTCGCTTAAGTTTATGAAAGCCCTAGAATGAATCTTGCATGGTTTACTTGGATAAGGTGTAGTTAGTATTGCAAAGTTTATAGAAGAGATGCACCTCCACCATTATGATTTTCCTCTTTTGACTTGTTTATACTAAATATTGTCATTCATTGACTTAGTCAGACAATATTATTTTTCAATGAAGACACAATAATTTTATCCTTGTTCTTCCTAGTTGATGCATTGAAGTTGAGAATATAAAATAAAAAGAAAAAATAGAGGTGGAAGATTTGTTTGTGGCAAATAGTTAACTCTTTAGTTTTTTGTGTTATCTAGGTAATTTTCAAACTTTTTTCAATTTCTTTTTTTTTTCTTCTTCTTTCATTTTTGTGTTTTTTAATTCATAATTTCAATAGTTGGACAGCTTTGGAAATTTTTTGTGTATGTTTGTCCTTACAATTTGAGTGAGTGACATTGTAGGTCTTTTTAGGCATAGGTTTTTTCTTATTACCATTTAGGGGTAATTTTTAAATTAATTACCAAAAGAGGGTAAGTTGTAATAATTGTTACGACTTATCAGTCAGAATTTTATTTTATTTTTTAATTTTTTATACTGAAGTCGTACAAAATTTTGCGGTTTCAGTGTAACTTTTTTTTTTAATTTACAACTTCAAAGTCACAAGAAGTTTTATTTTATTTTTGTTACATAAATTAAAAGCAAGTCGAAAATATATTCACTACTTCCATCGTAAATATATTTATGACTTGGAAATCATAAATATATTTATGACATCTTCATTTCAGTTTTTATTTTTATTTTTACTGTTCACATTTTTTTTATATTTATTTATTGTTGGAAGTAGTAAATTTTTAAAAAACTTAAGAATTAAATTAATTAATTTTAAAAAACATAATAATTAATTTAATTATTAAGTTAATAAACTTAAGAATTAATTTAATTATTAAGTTAATAAACAAAATTTTTAATTCTTAAGTTTTTAAAAAATTTAAAATTAAATTAATCTATTTAATAAATTAATATAATTAAAAATAAAATTAATCTATTTAATTCTTAAGTTTTTAAAATTATTTAATTAAATTAATGTAAAAATAACTGAAAAATGAAAATAAAAAAAACTTAAGAATAAAAAAATAACTGAACACTGAAAATAAAAAAAAACTTAAGAATAACAAAACTTAATCTAAAAAAAATAAAATTGTGGAAGTTGTAAATAAATAAGTTTACAACTTCAAACAGGAAATAAATAAAAAAAGTGAACAGTGTAAAAAAAGAACTTGAAATGAAGAAGTCGTAAATATATTTACGACTTTTAAGTCGAGAATATATTTCCAACTGCCTTTTAAATTGTGTTAAAAAAAATAAAACTTTTTACGATTTTGAAGTCGTAAATTAAAAAAAAATAATATACTGAAGTTGTAAAATTTTTTACGACTTTAGTTTAAAAATTAAAAACAAAATGAAATTCTAATTGAGAAATTGTAACATTTGTTATGACTTATCCCTTTTAATAATTAATTTAAAAACTACCCCTAAATAATAATAAAAAAAAACCCCTAATGCGTAAAAAGGCCGATTGTAGATCGAGGTTGGGTTTGGTTGTGCTCTGCGTTTGAATTGATTTTGATGTTTTTTTCTACAATTTTTGACTGATTTTGCTATTAGAAGTGATATTGATATTGTTATCTAACATGCTTTTGTTCTTTTAATTATGTGGTGTTTTTCTTTATAATTTTTATTATGAACTTATATGCCATTAAATTCCATCATAAGGACAAAGTGGTTTCGGATACGTTTAAGCCTTAATTTCATTTATAAAAGTGTGTTTTGTCAATTTTGTGGCATTTCTTGTATTTCTCTAATTTATAAATTTTTCTTGATGTTTAAGTTTTGTTGTTTACCTCAGTTGGTCATATAATTGGATTGTTTTGGTGAGGATTTAAAATAATAAACTCGTTAGTTGGTAACTTCTTGAAATTGAGTTTATTATTTTTTATTCCCTTGACTATTCATTTATCATTTATTTTATAAGATATGGGTTTTTTTTAGTTTTATTCGTATAATTGAATTTCAAAAGTTGGTTATTTTCCTTTTCTCCCTATTCTTTGTTCATACTTGTAGTGGTATACAAAAAGCATGCATGATTTTTTTCATGCTTTTATAGAGAGAAATTGCAGCATTATAAACTTAAATGATCAAATAGTGCCTTTTTTTTTGGTATATTTATGTTTGATTTACTCCTTATTCTTTATCTTTGTTTACCTAATAATGATGAACACACGATCCTATGTATTAGTTCAATATTCTAACATGTTTTAAAAATTCAGGGAGTACCAAATACTTACATCGTGGTCTTCACCATTGCCGCCTCAATTTCTTTGAAGTTGTGCAAGGTCTAAGGTAGCTTATAGATACCTGTCCAGTTGATAGAAATGGAAGCCAAAACCACAAAGGCAATGGTAGCTTATACATAAATGTTACATTTTACTAAATATACATGTTGTATTCTAAATATAAATATATGTAGAATGCAATTTTAAGAATTAAATTTATGTTGAATATATAAAGTAATGGTAAAACTTAATTAATATTCTTAATCAATGTAAAATTGGCATTTGAATATTTTTGAGTAAGAAACAAAACTAATTATATAAAAACAATATTAAATAAGTTTAAAGTCTTTATGTTCTTTCTTTTTTATTTCTCTCATCCATAAATTTCCTATTGTAATAGTTCTTTCTAGTTAATATAAATTTTCAAGCAGTTATTTTCAATATATAATTATATTGTGAACTTTTATTTTTTCACAAGCCATAAATTTCATTTACTTGTGATATTGTTGCTTGACTTAAAGATTATTATGAACAACAAAATTCTCTTTCGGGTATTTAAGGAAGTTCCATACCTAAGAATAAGAATTGAATTGACTACTAGGTTAAGTTAAAATAACTTTGCGTTACGGATGATAAAATGAGTTAACTCGTCTCAAGTTATATTTTCACACTATTGACTAATAAAATATGAGTTAGGACAAATTAAGTGACATATAAAAAAATAGGTTGAAGCTATCACCCTACCCTGTTTACACTTGGGTTGGCAATTGACCCTCCAAATCCCTAGAGAACACTCAACAACTAGAAGCAAGCTTGTGAATGTGAAGTGAAAAAAAAATTTTAAATGAGAGGAGCTTGTGCTTGTGCGAATTAGAACGAAGTGAAAATGGAAACAAGTCTCAAACCCCGCAACTACCATTGGAAGCAAAGCGTCAAGGAAATGGCTATGCCAAGACAGTTAAGCAAATGGGTGACTTGCATTATTGTGGTTACTTGATTCGTCAATTTGGATCGGTGTGCGTTATGATTCAAATGACTTTTTTAATTGTAATCAAATTAATTTCAAATGAATCAAATTCACTTTTTAATAGTATCTCTACAGTTAATTGAATATTAAAAAACAATTAATTGAATGAATCAAATTAATTATGAATGATTTAAGATAATTTTGATTTTTGAAAATTGTTTGATTACAATCACGGTAACAAATAGAGTAATTTGTTATTTTATAATTAAATTAATTATATTTTTAATAGTATCATAATTATTCAAATGAATTAAATTAATTATGCAAATAGATTAATTTGTTATTTTTGTAATTAATTTGATCCATTCATAATTTTAAAAGTCATTTTTTAAAAAAAAGTATCGTGTATATATATTTATTACATAATGAAAGTAATTTTTTATTGTACCTTTTGATTGGAATGCATAATGAAACATTGTTTTCGTTGTGTTATATTTAAAAAAAAAAACATTGAAAATGTATTTCAACGGTGTATCTTAACAAAATATATATAAAAAAAAGTTTCTATTGTGTTATGAGTGTCAAAGGTCAGAAGTATTTTTAAAAAAACACACATATTTATGGAAAAGTGTGAGATCTTAATGTTGGGAATGCCAATAACAGTACCCTTACTGAAGTAAAAAATAGAAAAAATAACAATACCCTTACAACATTAATAAAAAAGAGAACTTGTAGCAGTCCCTGGACTTTTGGGTCATACATGGTTAAAAGCTTGTAAACAAATTAAGTAAATAATAATAGTAACCAAGAGCATATAATTCATTTGATTAAAGTGTATGAGTATTGTAAACGATGGGATAAAAAAACAATAAGAATATTATGAGAATAAAAAAAATTTTATAATTGATTTTTTTTGCCAGAATCGTATTATGAAATTAGTAAAATCCATATAAATTTCATAATAAGAAAAATATGCTGAAAAAGAAAAAAACATTTTTATTAGGAATTTAAAAGAAAGAAAAAGCATTTGAACCTATGTTACTAACACTCATGTTTTGACACATAAAAATATATTTATTTAAAATCAAATTATACCGGTATAATTTAAGTAACTATTATATTATTTTATAACTTGATATAAATATAATTTTTATGGATCCTTTGTATTATCAAGATTATTTGTATGAATTTTTATCAAAATTAAATAATAATAAAAAAGTAATCAACAATTCATATTTTAATATATTTTTAAAAATTTATATTATATCAATTTTAATTTGTGTGAATATAATAGTAACTAATTTTGGATTAATATAAAAATTTGTATATATGATATAAGTTAAATGAACTTTTAATTTAACAGTCAATTTAAAAAAAATTATTTAACTAAAAGTTATTAAACGGTATAATAATTATAAAAATTACATTAATATGATTTAATTTTTTTCACTTTATTTAATGTTTCTTTTAACCTTAATACAATTTAGTCAAACTGTTCATCGTCAACGAAAACACATGTATCACTTAAAATTAAAAAGGAAAGAAAATATATTTAAAAAAAAATAGGTTCCAGAAGCACGAGAAGATATGGATGGGAAAATTGAGAAGCAAGAAACTAGAAAAAGAAAAAACAAGTGAGACCACACACGGTAAGTCAGCGCACAACCACGGTCCAATAAGACGGAGTCTGTGATAAAAAGTAATAGGTGACTGCGTGTGAGCGTATCAAATCCCTAGGGTGAATCTTGCGTGTGTTTACTTGGAAAAGGGGTAGCGAGAAATTGCAGAAGCTAAGGGTAACGCCTCCATTATCAGTCCTTTTTCAGGCGTGGTTTTTACCTAACCCTACAATTCGCCGATCCTTCCAGTTAGGGTTTTTCGCTCTCAGCGAAGAACGGTGTATATAGAAACCCTATCCATTCCTCCGATGCACCAGTGGAATTGATTATAGATAATAAGAAAAAGGCAAAAAAAAAAAAGAGGTGAAAATTTGGTCTGGTAAATAGTTAATTCTGTTGTTTTGCGTGTTTCTGGACTCAGGTAATTTCTAAAGCTTATCTCGGTTTTCCATGTGCTTTTCGATTCAGAATTTTAATATCTGCCAGGGTTTAAGACTTTTTCATTTTTATGTCCGTTTGACTTTGCGATTTGGGTCTTGGATTTAGTAGATCGGGATTGAGTTTGGTTGTTCTTGCTGTTTGGAACGATTTTCTGTTTATTTGTAATTTTTGGAGCTGATTTGGTTTTAGAAGTGATATTGTGTTAATTTATTTATTTATTTTTTTGGAGTGGGGGGTTGTTTTGATTTGTTGATTTTTTATACGGTGTCTTTGGTCGTGATCGTTGACTGCCACAACTTTGTTATAATTATGCAGTTTTTTTTTTTTAAGAATTTTTATTCTGTTAAATTCTATCATCAGGAGCTGAGCTGTTCCCGGGGAAAAGCATGCACAGTATGAACACTAAATGCAGTGCTGGGTATGCATAAATTTATTTATATTCGTGTCTTTGATCAATTTCATGGTATTTCTGAAGTTTGTTTGATTTGTGAATTTCTTGATGTTTAAGTTTATCTGTTTATAATTGGTAAAAAAAAAAGTTTATCTTTATCAACCTGTTAGTTTAATGTGTGAGATTGCTCTATTTATACTGTAGACGATAAAGAAATTGGCCATTGCATAATGCTTTCTTAATTTTCTGCTCGGTGGTGCTTCATTTTTCCTGAACTTTATAACTAAAACTACCTGTAGTGGCTGGGATGTGGACTGAGTGGGGATACCCGACCCTGAACAAGGACACAGATGGGTATAAAATTATAGCCTAGTCGTGAATTGGGGACGGATATAATGTTGGGGAGCAGGGACGTGTGACATCATACCCGTCCCTGCCCCACTCCATTACCATGCCATCTCCTGCATAACTTTTGCTATGAGTATGCAGCAGATGAACTAAAGCTTCTGTGGCAGTTTTAAGCAAGACAGCTCAGTCGTTAGGTGTTTATTTCATAGGCCTTTCAGTGAGAATAGGTAGAGTTGAAGCCAGGGATTTGGTTAGTTAGATTGGTGGTGCCATAGAAAACAACTACAGTCATTCTTATGAGTTTATTTGGACTGTTGTGTTGAGAATTTTAAATAATATAAACTGGGATCCTCGTGGAATTGTTATTATTGTTTTTTATTCCCCAGTTATCTATTTATTGTCTGTTGTACATTCTATATATTAAGGTTATTATTAGTTTTCTTGTTGGTCTAATTGAATTTTTTGGTTTAGTTAAAAGCATGCATGGTTTATGAACCAATTTTCCTGAGAAACTGCTGAGTTGCAAAATTGCAAGTACAAAGAATTACTTTTTGGGATTTTGTATTAATCAATCTTTTTGAGCTACATTATAACATTTTATACATCTTTTGAACTTGCATTTTCTTGGGGTTTTGCAATTTTTGGTCTCCTAAAGATCCATTGACATAGACATTAAAAAAGAGTGGAGAAGTATTTGATGTAAAATTGGATAAATTTAGCTTAGAATGAATTAGCGTTATCATGTAATTGAATTTGTTAATATTTAAAAACTTGTGAGTTTAATGTATTGTGTTGCGGATTTTGATCACTCTTGTAATATATGTTATAAGTTCAATACTCTATTTTTCTTAATCTTGTTGGAGATGGTACTTTTGCAATATGTCACTTTTGCAACTGTTTCAGATTTCAGATTACTTATTTTGTTATGCAGGGAATGCTTTTATTGATTAACCCCTTATTCTTTATTTGTTAGCCTTTATTATTATATGTCCATTATCCTATGTATTCGTTCAATATTCTCAAAAGTTTTAATATCCAGGGATTGCCAAATATTCTTGATGTCATGGTCTTCACCATTCCCACCACAGTTTCTTTGAAACTGCTCAAGGTCTAGGGTTCTATTTAACTTCTGCACCTGAGCTTTTATATTTAAGAGTGTTTATAGATATTGGGCTAGTTGATAGAAATGGAAGCAAAAATCGCAAAGGCATTGGATAGGGTTGCACTCAATCTGAAGCGCAAGCGAGCAACCCGATATGCTGCACATTTAAATGGAGCTTCGCAACCAATGTTAGGGCATTGGTCATCTTTTACGTCACCAACAAGCAGGGCTGTTAAACGCATGAGATTGGGTGGATATAGAAACAGGCTGACAAATGCTGGTCCTCATATTGGACGGTCCTTAGCTAGGCGTTTTTTGAATTATAAAAAGAGTGGGAGACTGGAGCGTTTGATGTTCTATGAGAATGGGGAATGGTTGGACTTTCCAAAGGATGTTGTTGATTTGGTTAAGAAGGATCTTGAAGTCAAGCAGGCAGCTGTGGAGATAGAGTCAAATGGGTATCATCTTTTGTTTGATTTTTTACGTCTGCATAAGATGGACCTTAAAACTGGCTTGCAACAACCTATAGCTTTGATTGATGAGGCAGGGTGCTGTTTTTTCCCCGAAATCTATGCTGCTTCTGATGAAGAACCTTATAATTTGAGCAAACAGGAAGGTGGAAAAAGTCCAGACTCATATGCATCTAATGAAATAAAATTACATTTAGAAGTTGAAATAAATGGAGTGGATCAATCCAGGTTGAGTGAGTGTAGTGGGGAGTCCAATGCTCTTGTTAAGGGTATTCAAATTGATACTAAAGAAAACTGCTGTCAATATGATGTAGAAGTTGAAGATAGCATTAACAAAAAGGACTGTGGAAATGTTGGTGAAGACATTCAGCAACATCAAGACATAGGTTTAGATGCTTATACTGAACCAGTATATGGAAAATTGGATCTGAATTCTGTACAAAAAATGTTTCTTAAGGGAATGTGTAGTTTTGGCAGTACTGATTCTGACATAGTTGAGATTTACCACTGCTCAGGTGCATCAATGCAAGCACGATGGGAGCTGTTCCAGAAGCAAGCTGAAATTACCAAAAAAAATCATGGGGAAGCTAACATTCGGTATGCTTGGCTTGCTTCCTCTAAAGGAGAACTATCTACAATGATGAACTATGGACTTAGTCATTATGGACTATCTGGATCAAAGTGCACATATGGCATTGGTGTTCATCTTGCTGCTGTTACTTGCCCAGATGCCAGGTTAGTTTTGATTAAAGTTTAATATATTGTGTTTCTGTGGTAGGATTTTATTCTGTAAAAATTTGACCATTTTCCCATCCAATTTACTGTAGTTCTGTCTTTTAACAGTTTTTTTTCCCCTTGTTCTGTACTTGTGTCATTTTTAACTCCTGTAATAATCTTTAATAAGTTTTTGCTGCATACCTTTTACTTAGAGGGTGGAGTGATGAGCATATTTTCTTGTTATTCTTAATTGTTTTCTACTTATTATTACTGTCATTGTTTTTTATGTCTTTTTACTACAAAGTACAGTTTTTTTTTTTTTTCCGTTTTTTACTTGTCCTGATATTTTTTTTTTTGCCCAATTTATTATGTTGCTATTTATTATTTATATTCTAGATTTTTCTGTTGAAATGCTTAGAGAAGGATTCAATTTTGCCATATATACAGTGTGCGTTATTGTGATGTTGACGAAAATGGGGTTCGACACTTGGCCCTTTGTCGTGTAATAATGGGGAACATGGAGATTCTTCGGCCTGGCACTGGTCAGTTTCATCCCAGTAGTTGTGAATATGATAATGGGGTGGATGCCATTGAATGTCCACAATACTATGTGGTGTGGAATATGAACATGAACACCCACATCTATCCGGAATTCGTTGTTAGCTTTAAAGTCT
>PYAF01005594.1:3468569-3479526 GCA_007407185.1 Glycine tomentella
TTAAATAAAAAATATATTATTAGATTAAATCATGTTTAATTATAAAATATAGGAATTTTGATAACAATAAATTAAAATAAAAATATGGCTTAATTAAAAATTATAGATTTTAATAAAATATATTAGGTTCATATATATTAAAAATTCATATATTTTATAATTAAACCATGATTTTATCTAACAGTATATTTTTTATCCAATAAAATATATTTTTTTAACAATTAATTTTTAAAAATATATTTTATTGGATAAAATCATGGTTTAATTAAAAAATATATTTTTTATAACAATAAATTAAAATAAAAATATGGCTTAATTAAAAATTATAGATTTTAATAAAAAATATTAGATTCATATATATTAAAAATTTTAATTTTATAAAATCAGAGGTTCATATACATTAAAAATTTATATATGTAAAAAATATATTATTAGATAAAAATTAATTATGTAAATTTATGTGTATTAAATATACATTAAAATATATAATGTTATATATAGCATTTGTAATTAATTTTTAACATGAATGGTTCAGTAGCTCAGATGGTCAGAGCACGGATTCATAATCGAAGGTTGCGGGTTCGACACCTACTTGGACCATTTTCAAAAATCATTTTAAAAAATTTTAACTCGTACGGATTGCGGATCCGTAAGGCTACGGATTACGAATCCGTATGAACCTTTACGAATTGCTTTTGGATTACGAGAAGGGCAAAATCGATATTGCACTGTATATGCTGGGTGTATTAGAAAAATGAATGGTGTAGGAAGCATGCCGCCTTTTTGCTAGGGTTGCCTTGTTTCACACGGGCCCATTATAAGCATTTACAACACATTGGGCCACGATTTTCGGGCTCAAGGGGTTTTCTCTGTCTGGACTCTGGACCACAATTATGCGTCGGAGGTTGAGACTTGAGATTCCATTCGATGAATAGCATTATTGTAAGCTGTCACTGTATAAGGGAGTTTATAAATAGTATAAATACAAAGATGGTTTGTAAATTAAATTAATATAAAATAAATTAAAGGTGTTAGAAAAATTACTTCTATTTTGTCTAGGGAACTAATCTAGGATCATAGATTTTATAATTTCTATTTTATTTACAGTTTTTTTTTCTTTTTATCAATTATTAAAAAATATTTTTATACTTATTCTCGATTCCCTTTGATTTTTTGCTTGATATACTCCTTCTCACCTCACTTTTGTTTGCCTGTTTGAATAATAGCCTTCGCCTCGATTGAGATTGTTTACTCCTTTCTTGTTATGTCCATCGATCCAATAAATTTTTTTTAAGATTTTGTTTTCGAAAAAAATGTCACATTATAATAGATTACCACGATTGAAATTTAGAAAGCCCTTGACCAACAAAATGAGAAGGCCTCTCTGATTAATACTACATGTAATATGTACGGTATATATTTGCAGACAAGCCAACATTATCTTCAGTAGAGATATTTCCCATTGTGCATGTAGGTAATGGATGGATCAATTATAAATTGTATGTGTTTTAAAATAAATGGTTGTCGCGTACACATACGTCTGTTTTTAATTAATGGCACATTACATTATTGACATACTGGACCCATTCTACGTCTACGGTGGCACTGCAATGCTGACCAAAATTTATTAAATTTTTGGCATGCGAGTCAACCATACTGAATTATATTAGTCACATAGCAATAGACAACAGAGTGCAGATTGCAAAGAAGTTGATGGATCCAAAGGAGATGTTATAAGATGGGAAAAAAATTAAATACACATACCCATGTACATTAAAACCGTAGGAGTGACAAATATAATAATTATTATCAAGAAAATCTTGTACTCTAAAATTTAAGATTTTTTTTTTTAGTTTAGATATCATGAGTGTCTTTAATTTACTATATCAAAGATTAATCTTATTCGTAATATAATTGGTGTTAATTTAAAGAAATTTTATATATAATAAAAATCAAAGAATTCTCGTGTTAAATAAATTAATCTTATTCACATATATGAATATAATAAGACTTATATAATTGTATAAATTTTTTGGATTAAAAGAGATTGATATGATGTATTTTTTTCTTTATTTGAATTTTGAATGGTGCACACTCCACAAATCCACTGTCATGCATGCCTGTAATCCTTTTGAAATCTTGTTCTCATGAACTTAGGGTTCTCTTCTCGTTAGTCAGTCTGTTACTTAAGAACAATAATAATATAAGAAGAAGAATAAGTGGTCCACAATACATGATGTAGGTGTATGTATATATAAAAATAAAAAAAAGAGGAAAAGTAGATTGCTATATATTACATGGGCAAAGCATTGTTGTCACTGTTGTTGCACAACAGAGATAAAATGTTTCAGCAAACATCACATCCTGCTAAGGCCAAAAGCATTAAAAGGAAGTAATTATGAATGAATGATTCACAGTTCAGACTCTTTCGGATAAAGATAAAGTCATACTGACATTGTCCCCTGACAACTTTCGTCACCACCTACCCCTCAACTTTCACTAATACCACATTCGCCATTATCATTCATCTCAATCCCAAACAAACCCCTCTCTTCCCTTTCTTTTTTTAATTTACTAAGTATTTCATAAGAGAATAAGGTAGCCATATTATTACTTCACCTTATTGGTCCTACAGGACATTATAATTAATTCTCTAGGATAAAGTTAACATATAGCACTCGTTATGAGATAGTAGTATATTAACATATTAATTCTCTAGGCATATATAGATTCAATTATGTCAAAATTTGTATCGAAGAATAATAAGCCAAAACTCACAAAGTTGTACCGCATCAAGAAACTGAGCCGAATCTGAAACAATTCTCAGCCAAAAAAATTCAGTACATGAATTAAAATATAAATATATCCCAAATTTGAATTAAACTATTTAAACTAGAAGTCTGACTGAATTTGAAATGAACTCTCCCAAATGTTCCACTGTTTCAGTGTCTCTGATTTCTAAGGACTTTTTTGAGCCTATTGAAGTGATTTAAGGGTAGCTTGACGAAGATATATAAATACAATCAAATTAATGGTAACGAACCTCCGAAAAAGTAAAGGTTCAAGCGGACCTGAAAATAAAATGGGCCACGAAATGGTCTAACCAAGTATATGATTGCTTACAATAAAAAAAAAAAGTATATAATTGCTCTTTAGTTTGGGTTTTAAAATAAGTTGTCACAGCTTCATGGCTAAGCTTGATTTGAGGTACAAGAGAATAGCTGAATAATTAAGAAAATCCAATAGCTAAGTAGCCTAGCCCAAATTTTATAGAGACAACTCGGGTTATATATTTTTTGTCAAAGATAGTTAATTCTTCAATATATGACATGCATAGTATTAACAGCACATCAAGAGCTAGGTAATTAAACCTTATTTTTATTTGAATGGATTAATTTGAATAAAAAAGAAATAAAATATTACATTTCCGTAACTATTTAAGCACACAATGGGTGTATTTAGTTTGACATTTGAACATCCAAATTCATTATTGCATCTCATGAAAAGTTGCATATGCTTATTTGACAGATCATTTTTCAGTCCAGTTGAATGTGACTTTCACGTAAATTGAGGTTTTACCCCAAAACTAGTCTTATATTTTTTTTGTTGAACGTAAAACATTATAAGCATAAATCAAGTTTCATTTATTATTTTATTTTCCGTCCCTTCCGTTAGAATAAATCCCGTTGATTAAATCAGGTATAACTAAACGTATTACTTTTAACTAAACTTAAGTTTAGATATTTTTTTGAGCAAGTTTAGATAGTAAAGTTTAACCAAATTCCATTCTTAATTTCAACTGTAATACAAAAGCACACATAATATCAGGTGTACTTTATTTTATTTGAAGCTAAGACGATCCAACCCATGATCATAGTAAGTCCAAAAAAAAATGAAGGTCCATGAAGTAGAAGTTGTGTCCCATATACTAGAAGAGGAAGAAGAAGGAAAGAAAAAACTGAATAAATAAAGTAGCCCGGCTTGAATGCTGGGCAGACAAAGACTGGACTGGGGTTGAATAGAAAGGGGGGAGGGGACTACCGAAAGAAAGAATGGTCACTATCGCATTTGAGAGATTCTCTCTCTCTTGCCCGCACTGCCCGTAGATGTGAAATAACACAAAGCTGCTCTCTCTCTCTCTCTCTGAATGCTAAAACGACAGTGCGGTGCATTGCCATGTGGTCAGAGAGTCGTCAATCATAAAGCAATGGATTGCTAAATGATTTTGCCTCGTTCCTTGTGTTGTGAATTCTGTTTCCTACCTTCCATTTTTCAATAGCCCAAAAAGACTGTTTTATTACTCACTTGGGTTATTTATTATTCATTATCAATATACTTCTCACCCACCCCTTATGCATGTCTTTGACCATGCCCTAGTTATTATTTATTATAGCTACTATCTCTTGTTTTTATTTATACAACTTGTTAGTATTATTCTTCCACTACCCTTTTTCACTCTTTGACATGTCACTTCCGTTGTCACGTGCGAAGGATTTCTTCAAGACATACACTCTCTCTTCCTCTAAAATTATTATCCCCTTTGTTCTCTACCTATGACTATGTTGCTATTTGTTATGTTTCCACATTCTCTCTTTCTATCTCTCTCTTGAAACGCAACAACAACAGAATGATGCCTTTGGCTCCCGCGAGAATCTCGCCTTATTATGCGTCGTCTTGTATTCTAACACGTCGCTAGCGTCAATTTTTGTTAATTTCTCTCTTTTGTCTTTTCTCCCAAATCAACTTGCTTGTAGTTGTATCTCGCAGCACTAACACATGTATCTATACATCGCTATTCCACTTCCTTATTCAGTTATTCTCTTACACTGTCAAATATCCTTCCTAGCCTTTATATATACCAACCTTATATAATTATACCAAAATCTTTATAGATCACACACAATTTATATAAATCAATTTAGCTTAGTGCATCAAATGCAAAATAAAATTAAAGGTAGTTTAGATTTTGGATTCAATTTTTTTTACAACTTTATCTTTGTGCATGATTCTTTCTTATATTTAAAATTACTTCAGAAATTTAAAATTTTCACTTTTATTAAAGTTTTAAATCATCATTTGCAACTGAAATTGTTGGTGCAGTAATTGATAAGGCTTTAATATAAAACAAGCCTAATGTATTTGCCAACAAATCAACAACAATTTTGGTGATTACGACGAAACCGTAACTACAAATTAGACTTTATTTTTAATCAAAGCTACCGTTTTTTCGAAGCATTTAGTGTCATATGATTTATTAATATCACATATCTACCATTTGTTTCATAGATAATTTTTTTAATCTTGAAAATATTATTCTTGATAAAAAATATGAGAATGTTATTTTCGAAAATTTAATAAAAATGTTATTTTTTCTTATGAATATATATTATAATTACTAAAATATCCTTATTATGTTGAAGATGTTATTTTTTTTTTACTATAAAAAAATAACTTTATTATAAGACCAATAAATGATAAGTCAATTCTAGTCAAAATGCTATATGTTTCACCTTCACATGACAAAACTCCTCTCACTACTATTTTACTATTCATTAGAACATGATCCAAAATATAACCATATCTATTCCCATTACATCATACATGTAAGAAAAATTATTGTGGATAAAATTTAAGAGATTGACAATAAATAAAAATTAATACATGAACGAAAATTTCGAAAATAACAAAAAATTGAATAACGTAAATGAAACGGTCATGGGGAGTGTGATAGTAGATAGGAAAAGTATATATGTGTATTTTTTACTCATAAATGAAATATTTGTCTCATGGAAATAAATATTCCATATCCTTCCGTTTGGATTAAATATAGATTAAAGATAAAATTGTTATTTATTCAAATAAAAAAATATTTGAGATTTATAATAAACGTAAGATTATTTTTCTTCCTCCTGTATTCTTAGGATTAAAAACCTACCCGTGAAACAAATGCCCCATAAGTTTTTCTTTAATATTATAAGCTGATAAAAAAAATATATTTTACCATATGTTGTTCTAAATGGTGGTCGCAGGTAAGAATTTAAGAGATATTTATTAATTTTATTGAAGAATAAAGTATATGAAGCAATTTATCTTTAAATCCTTTATAAAAATATCAATGTTGTCTCTTTATTTCAGTTAAAATATGCATTTTTGTAATATATTTTGTGTACTTTTCATTCTCTTATTCTCTTCTTTTTACTGTTACTTGAGCAGCGTTCTTCTCTTAAAAAATTTAAGTAAAATATTATTCTCTTAAACCCCTCTTTCTTACCTCTAATGAAGGGAATGCCACAGACGTCTACTTACTGCTATCTCATGTGTTTAATTTGGCCAAATTCAAACTCAAGCGAACAATAGTAATAATAACAATAATCATTCATTATATTAACCAATTAAATACTTGCGTAATTTAGATAATCTGCATAGCTATGTAAAACTAAAATACATAACCCAATTCAGTGCACATCAAACCGAGATGTTACCTCTCGTCAGGAAAATCTTCTTCTTCAGTTCTTCTTTTCTTCTTCTTTTTTTTTTTTTTTATAAAAGGGGAAAATTTATTCTGAGTTGCAGCTCGATGCATGCCTCCATCATATATCTATGTCATTAATTTGGGACCATCGATGAAAAGATCCATGTCATACCATAGTACGTCATATTTAATTCTCATATGATACACACCCCAATTAACCCATATGAGAATGGATCGATGGAACTTATTCGAATATACCTAAACCTAAAAAGAAAACCTTTCCAATTAGGCTCTTTCCATTAATCTGCTAAGTCTCTCGCCTTTTCTCACGCACAGCTAGCTAGGACTACTGAGCACGTTCCAAGTGAAATCAACTGCAACTCTGATTCATTCTGCTCAAAAGCATATAAAATAAAATAAAAGCAAAATGTTAATTTTATGATTTGAATTGATTAATAGTATTTTGGTGCACGATGTCTGACATGAATACTGAACATTAAATTGATTGCATGAAAATTCGATGGCACAAGGTGTCAGGTAGTGGGGCGAGCTAAAAGATTGAATAAAACGACGACGCATGGGTGAAAACAAGGGCGTCAAAACGGGCGTCACCTCAGTCAGTGGTCGTTTTCGACGTTCTCCATACGGCATGCAGAGAGAGCCTTCATTCATTCATTCATTCATTCAATTGTCGTCGACGACATTGACGTGACACGTGGGTGCAGATCATCCTCTACCGAGGATTGAATCATACCGTAATGATGAATAAATTATTTGAACTATCTAGTATTTGGAGTGAATCACTATTACTAGTAGGAGTAGTAGTATGCAGTCTATGTCTATGTCTATGCGTGTATTGTAGTATACACTACCATACCTATGCTGTGCTATGCTGTGCCTGTCAAAATAAATATGCAGTGCTCTGCATAATTGTACGTGGACTTTGTTACTTTAGTGACCATTTCTGTAGTACTATTTGTAAAAAATTCTCATATATATGTTTTTACAAAATTTGATTTTTCTATTTTTTATAACATTATTAATCTTATTTTATATTTTATCTTTTTTGTCCAAACGGAACTTGTAAGGCAAAACCACAAGTGACTGATACTTTTGGAGTTTAAGAATGATCATGTAAAAATTGAAATATTAAGTTTATAACTTACAAAGATGATATTGACCTAAAGAAATCGGAATACTTAGTGTAGACATACAAAAATAAAAATATTAAATTCAAAAGTATTCTACAAAGGTTAGAGAAGAATATGGCGAAAGCATGAGAAAGATTTAAGAATTATCAAAATAAGTCCTTAAATTATTTTGAAATTTTTTAATTAGGTTCCTAAACATTTTTTCAGTTGGGTATCTAAACTTTTTTTTTAATTAGGTTCCTACCATTAACAACAAAGACCTATTCAAAAAGAAATACCAGTTTAATGACTCAATTTTAAAAAATAATTAAAATTTTCAAATAATTATGCATAAAAATTGAAAACAAATATTTAGAATATATTTATTGTCCTTCCATCTTGGATTAATATATGGCAGATTAAAAAAAGAGAAAATGCCACTAACTAGTAACTACTAAGGTTGACTGTTGAGTAGCTCAAGGCTTTAGAGGGTTGTTTGTTCTCTGACTCCTTCAGTTATTACTACTGTTATTTTGGCTAGCCCCTCTGCGATCTGCTGTAAAATACGTATTTTCACTATACCTATGCTAGCTATTGCTATTCACCGTGTAGAGGTTCCTGCTTTCTTGTACCTAATTTTTCAAATCTAGTTTATTGATTAATAATGAATGTATTTTCAGCTTCAACTTGAAGCTGTGTTTTAACTTTTTATTTATTAATTAATTAATTAATTAATTAATATAAGTGAAGGTACAGATCCAAAGGGGAGGGTCCTAGTACAGAAGTGACGCTGCCAATTGTAACACTTGCATGGCAAGTTTTTCAAAAGTAAAAAAGTGACACTGATGAAAATGAGACAACGTCAAAAAGAGAAATGAAACAAAATGTTCCCAACTTTTTTTTTTCCTACGTGCTTACTTTTTCTTTCTTTTTCCCCCCTTTTCCTTTTGGTTTTAGGATGAAGTGTATGTATATTGCTTTTGTACCGTTGCTAGGTTTATTTTTATATATTGATGCGTATGTACCACTTTATGATTAGCTCAATTTGTCAATAAAATTTTGGTCATTATTACTAAGGCCAACCTTTTAATTCCGAATGAAATGGATGTAGACCATATATAGAAACTTGAACATAATGGATACCTCGGTAACAAATTAATTATTAAAGTACTAATGTACCAAAATCAAATGATGAGATAGCTTTGTCGTAAAGAAGTGGGGAAACAAGAAAAGAGCGCATATATCTTGATTATGAAAGTGAGTCCATAAGCATTCAGAATTTTACGTTCTTTTTTAAAGTAAATAAATGTATGAAATTTCCCCTATAAACTCGTTGGAATTTAATGAATGTCTAATAATAGAGGCCTTAATCATGAGCTGTGGGACTTGCATCCAGAAATTAAAGTTGGAATCTCATAATTAAGTTACCAAAATCGATATGATTTCATATGTTAATTACCAATTCATTGGTACTTCAAATTCCTATCTTTATATTTATAAGTACCAAAGCTTAATTAGGTGGAAGCTTTTACCTGGCTTTTGTCAAATCTATTAGGACAAGCGTCCTTAATATTAGCCCTTGTTTCCTAAGCAAGAAGAAATGTGCTTTTAATAAGGACCGAATTTTGCCGTCCATATATAAGCGACATAGGTGTACGATTAATTATTTATGTTTTTTAAGTGGTTAATTCTTTATTCTGATAGAGACCAATTTGAACAAGAACTAGGAGAAATTAACGAGTAGAAGCAACAAGAATGTGATAGCTTCAAGGACAGACTTTTACTATCCATATACAAGACGGCGATTAATCCTTTAATTTATTTTAATACGAGCACCAATTTAATCAATGTGTTGGAGAAATTTATTATAAGCTGAGTCAAATAATACAAAAGGTCCAAAAGTTAAAGTACGTACTTGCATGTCACATTAGAACTTCCACTATTCCAATTCCAAAAAATAAATCAGTTTTGTGACTTGTTCCCACTTTTCAAAATTAGCGAGATGATTGCCAAAAGAAAAGACATCCTTGACATTCAGCAATTAAGCAACAATACTATATATCGTCACATGCATGTGTATACACAGTAAACTTTATGATATTGGAAAGAAGCATTATAGTGACAAAATCACGTGCTTACATGTATATACTTATAAAGGAATAATTTATTACAGATATTGTTGCTGCAACTGCAAAAGTGATTAAACCAATATAACAATTGCAAAGCTGTTGTTAGAACGATGGATTGTCAAATCTAAGAACTTTGAATTTATGCATTTATGTAAGTGCATCAATACTTACAGATCTGACAACAATTGACAGTCCTATTGTCTTAGTAGCACATTTAATAAGAGGAGTGTTATTAATACATTATTAAATGTGGAAAAATTTGTAATTTTTAAATGAAAATCTTTGTTCTTTACTCACAATTATATGTTAAAAAGGAATTATCTCTATTCTATAATAAGTATTGTTTGTCTTTTTCATACAAATTAAGAAAGGCTAATAATAAATAAAAGAGTACTAATTTTTTGAAACTAGTTTTATTATTAATATCATATTAAAAATTAAAATGATACTTATTAGGGTTATAAGTGAAAAAATAATTAACACTATTTTGAAAATTAAAATGATGCTTAATTTGTGGCTTGATTTTTCTTCTCACATGATATTTGTTATGAAACAAATGAAATATTTATGAATTTTATTAATATATTTGAGGAGATGTTTATGAGTAATCGTTATACTTTTAAAAAACACAAGCACAGAAATTAAAACAAAAATAAAGATATATAATTATGCTAAAAATAAATTAAAGTAATTTAATCTGCATATAACTAGAAATATTTAAGTACGCATAAAAAAATTAGAAATATTTAAGTAATTTCGATTTGTGGGTTCTTACAAGTACGAGTACCTTACCCTTCTAGCTACCCTCGTCTTGTCAATTAGCAGATAGAGAAAAAAAATATTAATTTTACTCATAGTTACTCGTTAGCTATTAATTTTCTATATATCAAATTTTACATATGAATATCTGCATGTATGCATTTGTTTTGCCATCTTTTCACCACTTGTTCTAGTATATCTCTCTACTATTAGCTAAAGATAAATGTTTACATGCTTTTAAAAAAATGTCTAACACTTTATTTTATATAATAAAATTCATGTGGGCCTCATTCCTAAAACTAGTAGAATCCACTTATATTTCAATCAATAAAATAAAAGAGTGTGTTAGAAAAGAATATTGGAGAAGTAATATTTTAAATTATACTACAGCATCCTACTAATTCTCTTATTTGCTTTATATGCTACGTATTGAATATTTTTATATTTTCAAGGCATTAGATGTATAT
>PYAF01005594.1:3479626-3492744 GCA_007407185.1 Glycine tomentella
AGTAAATAATCCTATCTCTTAAGTTTATAGTTAAGAATTTGATTCTCAAATCAGTATGTATGAAAAAATATATATTGAAAGAAATTAATTTTTTAAATAAATTTTATTACCTAAAGTGATTATTATCTTACTGTTGGTGTAAGATACACCAGGTTCAAAAAAGAGGGAAAGATTTATAGTATGATAAGTATCGAATGGATTTTATATTTTCAAGACATTATTAAATACATTTATTTTTTATTTAATACTTTCTTTATAATGTATTACTTAGAAAAATTTATAGAAAATTTATAGAGAGATATAACATTACTAATAAGAGAATATATGTTGCTAAATACATTCATTAGCTAATATTTATTACTAAAAAAAATATAAACTTACCAGTGGATATATGACTTGTTAATTGAGAAGTAGGACTCAGGTAATTTGACATTTTTAATAAATTTCAGTCTAATAAAAAGTTCTTAAAAATAGCAGTATATCAAAGAATATGTTATTAGTATTTTTTTTTCTTTTGCATAATGTGTGTGCCGTTTATATTTTAAACAAGTAGAAAGTTGACGTGTTTTTTCCTTCTTATAAAATCATACTTTGTTATGTTATTTATATTTTATATTTTATAGTTTTTCCCATTAATAATGATTCGTCATGCATGTTTTTTAAAGTAAAATATGTCTTATAGTACTTTATATAAGGCCCAATTTTATTATACATTTTAATAGTGGTTTGGGAGGGGGGCGGGGTGTTGAGGAAATCTTTACACAAACAATCGGATTAAACAAAACTACCAAGTAGAATATACACTAAAACCCTTATGACTCAGCTATTTGTTTGTTAGCAATGTGGATCAATTATGGTTTGATTATATTGGTACTATGTGATCTAGATCTCTTTTTGTTTTCTATTGCTGGGATAAAAATTATACTACCCCACAGGGTTATCTGAATACTGATGACTCCATGCATTCGTGCAACACCAAAAGGAAAGCAAATAAAGCTGAAATAAAAACAGAAGCTAAAGCATCCTCTTTGCTTTTCTCTCCTCCTAAATTTTAACACCATCTCCTTTTGTTTCTTTTAATTAACCCTTCTTTTTACACCGACGTACTCATCAAAGCCTCAGCTAACAACTCAACAATCAGTACTTTCAAATCCAAAGCCATTATTCTTCTTTCTTATATCTCTTTCTTTTGTGCCTCGATTTAATGTCTTTTTCTTTGAGATAGGTTCTGAATTGCCTCCTTAAGGGAAATTAGCCGTGACTTACGAGTTCTCTGTAGTCTATACTAGTTATTAAAATCACATGTTTCACACGGAAAATTTAGGAAAACGGCCTAACTTTTTTGGAGGCTATGTAAAATTAATTAGATTAATGTTAGAGTTTAGAATATATAAAAAAGTGCAATATTATTGTAACAACATAGATTATATTTAGCAAAATTAACTTGCAGCTGAAAAACTAATCAATAGTCAAAAATTAAAAGATGAAAAAATAATTTATTAAACTAGAAGTGTTAAGTAAAAATAGTTGTTGAAGTAATTGAAAAATGTAAAATAAAAAATAACAATACCATGATTTATTTTTAAAAGTAACAAAAAAATTAATAAATATATCAAAAATAAAAATATAAAAAATTATATATTAGCATTTTAAAAAACAACTTTAAATAAAACACGATTATAAAACTTATTTATAGAACCATAAATTAATTTTTAAGTTAATAAAAAATTAACTACTAATTAAATGTTTTACCCTAGATTACAGTAATAATTTCAACACTATTCCTGATTTCTGTTCGGTCCCACTTGTGGAAGACCAAGCTTAGTAGTCGCGGTTAATAAATCTTCTGAGTTTGGGGCGTTTGTCTCAATCCATTCAGCAAAAAAGAAAAATAATTTCAAATTTAATAAGTTAGGCAACTCTTAAAGATATTTTTGTTTCGATAATGTAATTTTATTTTTGAGTCACAATATTATTAGTGTAAAATATTTATTGTTTTGTTAATAATTAATTTTTATCAAAGAATTTGAGACGATTATAATTTTTCTTTTAATTCTTTTTTTCTTCTATTCATGAGAAGGTAGACTTATCATTTATAATGTGTATATAACGAATTCATAAAGAATATGATATTTATTTTCTAATTTTTATTTCTAATAGTGCCTTCAAAAAAAATTCTCTTTCTAATAGTGTCCCCAAATAAAAAAAAAGCAAAATTAATTAGAGTGTTAAATCAAAGCATAAATGGAATTATTATTTATTATAAATCACTGCTTCTCTTTGAACAACACGATGCTGCTCTCAGTTGGACTCACTGCTTCATGGGGCACGCACACGCAAGTGTGTATATAATTTTCTTAATTATTTATTCATTTTAAATTACACATAATTTTATATCATATTTTGAATGATTTATCATAATTGAATATTAAATATATTTTATATATTTTAAAATATTTATTATTATAATTACAATCATATAAAAATGTTTTTTTGTAATGTACAAATTAAAATACTAGTTAAAATTAAAAGTTAGTATATTAATAAAAAAAATATGTACGATTTAATTTGAGACGGTGATATTTTCTAATAACATAAAATTAATTTAAATAAAAATATGATACAATTTTTTTAGACCGGGAGTGTGCTCATGCATGTATATATGATTTGATTAAGTATATGATTTAATTATTCCAATTAATTTGAATGTTAATTTAGCAGTTAGAACACGTGTGTTGTCTCAGTACAAGATAAATAACATTATATATTTTTGTACATACGGAGGAATCTTTGGACTTTTTTCATTAACCATTAATTTGTGTTTAATTTTATCAATTTGGGGACATAGACTCAACAAGACTTGGTAGATAATGTTATACTTAGAGCATAGATGGTTCACAAAACACTGTTAATATTTCACCTAATTTCTATGTGACACATTTAAATATTTATTTTTTTTAAAAAATAACATTTAAGTACACGTCTCACTGTTTTTATTCTCCCAATTATGAATTTCCAAGACACTTTTTCTTCTCTCATTGGAATCCGCACTTTACACTTTACTCTTACTAACAACTTGCAAAAATATTTCTCAACCATATCAAACTACTATTTTCTTTTAATCTTTATTTGTATAATTGATTATTTTAACTGTTTTACCATTTCAATTTGATAATAATGTTATATCGCAATTTAAATTATTTATTATAAATCTAAAATTTTATTGTATAAAATGAATATTATTTTTCCTCTATAATACTCAAACTAAAATATTAGTTTGTACAAATTTCTCAATCAATCTTTGTATCAAATGATATTTCCCTAGCCCATGTATCTCCGATCGGATTTTTTAGACAATGAAGCCGCTGCATCAAAATAAAATATTAACATTTCAACAATGTTGCCACTCCAAAATCTATCATTATCATTCATTTGCAACGTCCCAATGGTTTATTAAAAAATTAAAAACAAAGATATCAATAATCCATTACACTACAAAAGCGTAAATAGATTTTAATTAAATTTGTAACTAGGGAGTCGTATTCTATCCCTATAAAACTGATTGTTGATCACAAAGGGAGATAGAACCCCACCACATAAAACCTTATAAATTAATACACAAATATTTTCTTCTCGATAAATATGGGATATGGAAAAGTGTAGAGATTGAGTTTGCGGCACAACAATTAGACCAGGGAATACGAAGCCACCAAGGAACCAAAGAGTGAAAATGTTAAGCTTGGACAACCAACATTGAATCGACATATGTATATGCGAGGCTGACAATAAACAACATGTATCTCTGATCGTTGTTTATTAATTTTGTCAATATTTTTAATACAAACAAATAATTAAACTGTGACATTCTTGTTTAGAAATTTTATCCATACTATAATTACAAATACCCGAAGAGATTTTGACATCACAACTTTATAGTAGTTCCTAACTTTATTCTAGTGAAGTTTCCTGACCGGGACAAATGGATGAATATGTCATTTTAAACAATGAATTGCGACCGTGTTTTCTAAAAGTTTGTGATAACTCAAAGCTTATTTGAATTAAAATATTAAAGAATAATTTGTGGAAATTTAATTATTATTATTATTATGTACATATGGATCAATGTGATATAACAAATTAATCAATCTTGTCGTACGCACTCAACTTATAGGCAATAAGCAGTAAGTAAAAAATTTAAATAAATATTTTTTAGCATAAAATTCTCTAATTAAATGATGACACCTGAGTATTTTAAATAATATCTTTTAGTTACATTTTGCATAATGAAAAAAAATCATATATTCATTTTCATTTAACAGTTTGAAAAATTTAATGACAAAAATATATGAAACTTAAATTTTGCCTATTAAAGGAGACAAATAAAAAATAAAAATAAAATTGAAAGGACTTTATTTTAAACAGATATATAAGAAGAAAAGGCCAACCTTCGTTTCGCATGGGTTTGCAATTTCCTCGGAAAACAAAATTATTTATGCATAAAAAAGGAATATAGATTCTTTTCCTTTTTAGTTTTCCTTTTTTTTAAAAATATCACATGTTATCATTGCCATTTTATTTATTTTTTTGGTGAGTTCATTGCCACTTTATATGTACCTTGACTAAGTTCGTATTCTTTTTTGACACTTTATTCAAAATTTTCAGTCTTTTCCTAAGTCCATATTCTCAATTCTTTCTTTCTTTTGTTCCTAAAGTGGAAAGCATGTGCCTAGGCATAGAATTGAATATAGGATTAGGGGAACCCAACTTCTTTGTTGGAAATATCTAAATATTTCATAAATGTAAAGTGCTCCATTACAATTACCAAGGATCACTTCATACTTTTAACATAGGTCTCTCTCTCTCTCTCTCTCTCTCTCTCTCTCATGTCTCTTTCTTTTTCTCAGATTGCAAAAACATACAAATCAATTAGATTTCATATATCTACCAAGAAAATATAATATGTTGATTTGGATCTCACAAGAGCTCTGATAGGAAGGCCATGCTTTTTTTCCCTCACCCCTTCCTTTTGCTGCTTTCTGTCTTTCTTGTCTCCTTGTGTTCTTTAGCTCCTTTTACTTTTCTTTTTTTTCTCTTTTGTTTTCTTTTTAGCTTTCTCTTTCTCTGATTTTCTCAGCGGGTTCCTGATTCTCATTCCAGAGCTCTACCTCTTTCAGTTTCATAGTAGTTAATGAATAATATATATTCAGATCTCAAATTAAAGTGGCTGGCCCAAGCTGAATTCCAAATCCAAATTAGGCTTCTTCGGGCTTGATCCTGAAAGATTTGAGGATGAACTTCCATCTGATATTCTCTCGTAGCTTAGGTACTTTGGATCCATTTCCTTCTGAAAAACCAAATATAAAATAATTAATTAATGAAGAAGAAACAAATATCATAATATAATATTTATTTTTCTATACAATAAAATCTTGCATATACAATCTAAACTCTCAGCATTAGGCCAACTCCAGTGTACTAAAAAATATTACTTTTGTTTCTTTTTATAGAAAACAAGTTATGGTAATACAATATTATAACTTTATTCTTGTAAAAACTAACGGATAGTTCTAGTGTAATGATGAGAATATGATATAGAGGGGAAAAAATTAGAGATATATGCAAGTAGAATAAGAGAAGTGTGTGAACAGGTTTCCCGAATCAATCAATTTAAAGAACATTTGACTCGGAGAATAATTACAGAATATTTATATCAATCGAGGAAAAGAAAGTTCAGATAGGTACACCTAAAAGCCTGCTAAGTGCTAGAATTTGCATGTTCACGAGCTAGCTTCCAATTATTTTTGATTATACCATAACCATTTACTATTCTTGTGTTTGTGTGTGTATGTCACCTATAATCTCATAGTCTAGACGATTGGTCATTGAGTCAAACGGGGTAGGTTTAGGGTTATATTGTCCTTTTCAATATGGTCCTTAATAAATCTTAATTAGAGAGGGACGTCTTTTACGGCACAAATTTGGTTTTTTTAAGCGTTGTAATTAGTGTAAATGCGAAAAGGACTGGTCTATCCCATTTGAATTTGTGAAGGACAAAGCAGCTTTATGGAAAGCCTTTTCCTTTTCTCTTCTTTATAATGTGCATGGCAAGATGAAAAAGATCAAACGTATTTCCTTTCCCTCTCAACTCCCTTTCATGCATTCCAAACGCAGCTTGGTATTTGTATAAATAAAACTTTTGAAACAAAAGGCCAACACCTTAGGCAATAAAGGGAGAATTTATAAGTAATTAGCAGCATTTTTACATACCTCAAGAGAAGAAGGCACATTTCCAACAGAATCAGCCTTTGTCTTCCCATGCAACCAAGCTTCCCTGTTACAACCAAACACATGGAAAGAATATTGCCCATTACTGAAAGCCATGTAGTAAAAAAAATAAAGTGAGAAAAAGAAAGCCATCTTTTACTGCTTCAATTGTTTATTATAGCCCCTTTTACTTAATAATTGTGCTGATTGAAATAAAGTTAGAGCCAGCCAATTCATAGCTCATTGCCCATGGCTATATTATATTTATGTATGCATATATATATGACCATTCAAGGAAATTTCAAAGGGCATAAATCGCTTTGGCACCAGATTTCTAATTATGGGTCTACCACAGGCTTAGCTTTAACACTAAGTTTTCCCAATTGTAGGGCGCATATAATAGGCTAATGTCTGAGCCCCACAAAATCCTAAGGAAAGAGATATCTCTATTTTTAAGGTGGATTGTGGTAAATATCAAACCTGTCTCTTTGAATGGTATATAGGAGTGTGTGTGTGTGGGTTCCTTTTTTACTCCCTTTTCACCCACTAGAAGAGAGTATATTATTACCCCATCATGGAGATTGGATGCTCATGGTTCGTGGACAGACATAACAAAGCAAACTGAAATGATTTATTCTTTTTGTTATTTTTTTTGCGCCTAACCATGTTTGCATGTGAGGTTGAGAGAGAGAGAAAGGAGGATGAAAAGAACAAAGAGAGAGAGAAATGCTCATGTGAATAAGACATGCATGAATTGCTCCGATTTTTATTAGTATTTTTGCCGCATGACTGCCGGAGAAACATAGAATGGAATATATATATTATAAAAAAGTGAAACATGAAAAATATTGCTTACAACTTGATCATAACTTTTAAATATCACTTGCTAGGAAAACAAATATGTTGCAAGTATCATTCAAAACAACATGATGTGTAATACATTAATGATCGCATATGGAGACCTCGGTAAAACTGAAAATTAATTACCTTCAATGGCTTTCAAACAAGATAACTATACGTGATACATATATTAATCAAACCAAAAAACAAAATGAAAAGGGAATGCATATATTTAATTAGAATGAATTATTTATACATAAGAACAAAAAATGGACAAGTCTTTATGTTTTTAACCACAGCAAGAAGCATTACCTGGAAGAATTGCCCCAAAGACCATGATACTCCTTATCTTGATTAACACTTGATCTTCCCTGCTTAACGGATAGATCAGACCTTCTTGAGGATTTTATGTCAAACATTAAGTCATCAGAAGTATCTCCAGACGATCCATTATCATACACATCTGATTGCCCTAATTCATGATTAAAGGGGGAAAAGAGTTAGATAGAACAATAATAATGGATTACCAATATTAGATTTTCATGCCTTAATCTTCCAACAAATGTTAGATAAAACGAAAATAGACACTAACCCGATGAAGCTGCCGCCCTATCTGTAGTTTTCACCGTCCGGTACATCTGGATTTAAATTTGTGCACCATAAACATTAGACAACATATATAGTAGTACTTTATATAGTAAATTAAAAAACACGAAAAAGAAACCCTGCTGATAAAAATCATGTATAATATTAGTAAGTACTTATTATTTTAATTATTGTTTACTAGCATGTAACACATCAAACAAAGAGGAAGATTAGCAGAAATCCAAGAACTTTGTTTTAAGAAAAAGAAAAGCATACGAAGTTGCAACTTGTGAGTATTAAATTGATACGAAGTACAGTACAAGTTCAAACATAGAAGCATTTATGGTTAAGGCAATATGCAATGCATGGAAGCATGTGTCTAACCAGGGTTAAAGCTGGCATGGTAAAGAAACCCACATCTGAGGAACGGATGATTGAGAAATGATGGTGTTGGGCATATACGTACTTCCTTATCATTTATTTTTTTCTTTTAAAATGCTATTTACACACAAATATTATATTTTATTTAATGGCATGGACTGAACTATGAGCTTGTCTGATCTCGGCTTGGCTGCGACTCATTTTGGATACATAGGGCTTTGTTTGTCCTACTTGTTTTCAGAAATCGATAAGTACCTCACACACACTCTCTCTCTTATTTTATTTTTTCTCTTTTTCCCCTTTATCTCGGCTGGTTCATTCTTCCAAAGCAAAAAGCTGTTTATTAGGTTGCAGAAGCAGAAGCAGAAGCAGAGGCAGCAGATCTAATAGAAAAAGAAGCGCTAAGAATTTGAGAGACCCTTTGTAAGGAAACCATTGGAATTTGAAATATATATTGATGACTTAACTGCTTCCTGTAATGTAAATGTAGGCTGTGAATTTTTAAACACGAATTATATATATGCATATGCATAGTACGTCTTACAAGCACCATTTAAAACCCCAATCAGAACCGTACCTCCACCTTCAAGCTGACCCAAGAAATTCATAATAAATAAATTATTAATAAAATTAAAACACTCACCTCAAATACTATTTAATTCATTATTATACACATACTTAGATTACTATAAACAAGTGCAATTAATTATGAACTTAATAGATTACCTGTAGATGAGACTTAACATGGGCCAAAGTGAGATCCTTGACATCCATTAGCTCAAGAACTGATTTGGGTGTAGCCCCTAATGAAACCAAGTAGATAAAAAAGAAAGAAATATTAATTGAATTAACTTCCACAAGTGAAAGCAAGGGTGTAAGAAGAAAATTGATCAAGAAAAACAGGAGAAGAAAAGAAGCATACTTTCGTGGCCACCCAAGAGTTCAACGGCATGAACAAAGCGAGCGTGGAGGGTAGAAGTCCAACGCATCCTCGGAGCCCTCATGCTACGCTTAGCTGGGAAGCGTGACAAGAACCTCGATCTAATAAGGGCCTGAGAGTGGAAAGGGGTGGAACCACTGTTTGTGTTTGAAATAATAGAAGGGGTGGTGGTGGAAGCTTCTAGAGGGAGATGATGATGATGATGGCGTTGAGTGAATGGTATAGGAGGAGGGTTTTGGTACACTGGGATTCCCCTAATGGGTCTTAGAAAGCCAAGGTTTTGGCTTAGGCTTTGGTGCTGAGGCTGGAACAGTGGCTGCTGCTGCTGGTGGAAGTAGTGGTTTTGCTGAAAGGGTAATTGGAAGGGGTTGGTGGTGGTGGTGGTGATGGCATTGGTGGGGGTGGCACCGTTTTGGAAGTGGTAATGATGAATGAGGTTGGAGGTGGTGGTGTTGGAGTGGTTGTTGTTGTTGTTATCTGAAGCTTTTGGATTGGAGAGGAAGAGGTCGAAGCAAGAGTCTTGTTTGGCCATTGATTGAATGGAGTTTCTTGAGTCCAAGGCTCTCTTCCAAAACCCCAAATCCATGTCTTCTTCTGTGCTTCTCCTCCAACTTGATGTGGGTTTCGCGTTTGGAGGGCTGATTTGTAAGGACAAGTCTGGTTGTGCTGGGAATAGCTCCATCCAAACAAGCCTTTATCTCTTTCTGCTGCTTTGGCTTCTTCTTCTCTCTTTGTGTACTTAGTCGTGTAGATTTCCTTTCCCCTCTTGTTCAGTTTAAGTTTCCTTTTTCTTGTGCAATATATATATATATATATATATATATATATATATATTATATGAAAAAATTGAAGGATTGAAGAGAGTGTGTGGTGAGTTTTTGTGGAGGGGAGAGGGGGGAGCTACGAGGTTGCTAGGTCAGGGTAATTAATAAGATTTTTGAAGGTGTGTGTGGATGAAGTTTGGAGCATTCAATCAATTTGGAGTAGTTGCAGAGCAGAGACTTGAGATTGAGAGAAGAGGGCAAAGAGAAAGATAGAGAGAGAGAAGAGAGAAGGGAGAAATGACAAAGTATGTGAAGTGAATGGCTGTTTTCTTTTGTGTAAAGTATATGTGAGAAAATGACACTTAAGGGACTATACTATAGGGGGTGGTGGGCAAGAGAGAGAGAGAGAAGGTTGTTTCTTTTGTGGACGTGGGGGTAGGGTACTAGAGTGAGAAAGAGAAAAAGAATGGAAAAAGGAAATAATGAAAAAATTAAGATAAGGAGGGGACAAAAAAAGAAAAGAAAAAGGTAAATAACTTGTAACTTTTATTCCTTTTTACAAATATACTCTTTTTTTTCTCTCTTCTGTTTTCTTTGGATTAAAAATGGAAAAGGAGGACATTTCTCAAAGACCTTTAACGTCTGTGTGCATTGTTTTCCTCTACAAATTAAACTTTCTAACAGCACACACACACGTACTACACAGAAGCCCCCCGTTTCACTGGACTGCAACCTAGGGCTTGGTTCTTTTCGTGATCTAATACTTAAAAAAAAATTAAAATTTACAGTCACATGATTGCACGCAAATTTCAACATCTTGGGGATTTGCTTTGTTTTGTTAACAGCCCAATTATAAACCACTCATTGAGGTCATGATGAACCCTAATTCTCCGCAAATCACATCATGCATTCTTCTTAGCATAAATTTGGACCCATCCATCCTATTCTTGTCATATTCTTTTTATAATCAACCAAGAAAATCAAAAATATATTTGTGGGTTGTATCCAAAATAAGGACAAATTGGAAAGTCAGATTTACCCTATTTTATTTGCGTAACGGATTGAAGAGGAGCTTTCTAACATGGCTAAATTCGTCTTTAAACAATAGGTCCTTAAGTCATCAAATAGACATCCGAACGTACTAGTGATTATATATACTCCACACTTTCTCTCGGAGACACATTGCCCTAGACCTACAAAAGGAATCAAATCAATACAGTATTTTTTCAAAAGAAAAATATGTTTTATGTTTTCTACAAGGGAAAAAATGAAATTATAATGAACTTATATATCAGGAAAAATCCAAGAAATTAATTAAATTAATGGAATAATCAATATTCCTGGTCCTTCAGAAAATTTGGGCCAAGAAATGCTAGTCTCGTTGACTTAAATTTTGCACACGAAAGCATATTTCTAAAACATGGCAAATTACAGGTAGATGGAACATTGACGGAAAAAGAAAAAACAACCGGTGGGTCATGAGACTCTATCAAAATTAAATTTTATAGTTATGAGTTTTAGAAATCAAATGGATGGATGGTCCTAATAACAGTCCATAAGAAAAAAGGATGGTCCTATAATACAGTCTATATATAGATAAACGACGTATGAATAATCTCTGTCTACCAATCAATGTGTGTCACTGTCAAGTTCACACAAAATCATATGTGTGCCTATGTATCTTGATCATATTAAACTACAATGGATTACAAGCATATAAATAGCAAATCAACAAGTCAAAGTGACCAATCACTCTTAATTGGAATGAAGTTTATTAATCCATTTAAATTTGTGTCGTATAGAGGAAAGTATTAGGGCTGGCTCATTTTGGGTCCAATAACGTAAGACATGACATGGCTTTCTATTTCTGTTAGCTAGGAATAGGGGATGCAAATATTTCAATCAGCCGGGGGTGTTAATGAGCTTTTGATATGCAAATTAAGTGGTGGTGAACAAAGTTTACTCCCCTTGTTGAGTTAGCCTGCCCCTGTACTTAAATTTGCATAAGAAACTTTTTCTTACATAAAAAAGAAAAGTATTTTATGGCATCCATCACATATATAAGTTTGTTAATTAGCTATTAAAATTTGAATGGATATGTTGCAACAAATACGACTTTCTTTTAACTAAATATTTCATATCATTGATTTTGTAGATGATCCATTCCTTTTATTATAAAATGGTGCGTAAGATGCTTAAGGTTGACTCTAACCAGGCTCTAGATCTGTTTTTTACTTCCAGATTTGGCTCTCATTGACCGAGGTCTAAATTGTATGGGTGATAACCCTTCTTCCGGATCCGATGCAAATGAGCTATAGTGGAGATGAATTAAGTATATATATGTAAAGACATTTCAATACTTACGTTAGTAGTGATTTTGACATAGTCACAATATACGTTAGATGCATATCTAAGTTTGTTAATGTTATTTATAGGGTGCCCAAGATAGATTAGATTACATGGCACATGACCTAAAGTTTTTTTTTTTTATCAATAAAGGCAAAATATAGTAGATAGAGGATGCCAGGATCCGTAGACCATTTATGAAAAAAAGAAAGAAAAGCTCTTCATTTTGGTATTCTGAAAAAGGTCAATAAGGCACATTCAATTTTAGGATGGTTCTTGTTTAGCAATGTATTTCCTATAATTATAATGCAAAATAATCAAGCATGAATGTACAGTATATTTACTAATTGACTGTAAATATATTCGAGTTCAATCTCTTGAAGTTATTCATATTTCTTGGTCTTGAGGGATTTTCATTGATACGTTAAAAATTAATGAGCATTATAGTACTAGCAAGTTAGCAATTAAGGAAAGAAATCGTTAATTTGAATTTGTAGATAGCTGATTCCTCAACTTTGGATCTAACAACTGGTAGGGTGGTGTTGGATCTTTCATTGAGTAAGCAATGCAATCATTGGTCAATCTCGAAATAATTTCGATAAAAATAATTGAAATAACTTAGGTTGTTTGATCATTCGATTGTTTATGGAGGGGCGAACCTATAGCAGTTCCTATATATAGGCTTGACTACTTTTTGTTGGGTAAATAATTGGTAAATGATGTTCTGGTCTGCTACCATTCTGTCCTAAATTACTTGAATGACCAACATGCTTTCTCCATTAAGTTAAAGCTAAACTCACCTTTTGACCCTAAATTTAATACAAATAACACTTATTATATAATTAATTCGGTAATATGTCTTGCAAATCATTTTCATTTGAGTAATGAGCCTCCGAATTTGGTTAGAGATAGAGTAAAAGGTAAGATTCAAGTTCAAGTTCACCCTATCCTACTGAGATTTGGTCATGGTAACGAAAGCACAATATGTAAAAGGATAT
>PYAF01005594.1:3492844-3544137 GCA_007407185.1 Glycine tomentella
CCTTTTGACCCTAAATTTAATACAAATAACACTTATTATATAATTAATTCGGTAATATGTCTTGCAAATCATTTTCATTTGAGTAATGAGCCTCCGAATTTGGTTAGAGATAGAGTAAAAGGTAAGATTCAAGTTCAAGTTCACCCTATCCTACTGAGATTTGGTCATGGTAACGAAAGCACAATATGTAAAAGGATATCCTTTATAAAACTCAAAGACAGCATACTTTGAGAAGAAAAAAAAAAAAGATTATTTGGTAAGCATGGGCATGGGCGGACGCACGTTCAAAATTGGGGGACAGTACCCCCCTTAAATTCTCAAGAATAGAATTTCTTTTATAATAATAAAATAAAATAAAATAAAAAAATAATTTAAAGTTTATATAAGAGAAAAAATTGAAAAACATAGAAAAAAATAATAAAAAAGATGAAAAATAAGAAAGGAGTGAATGTAGGTATGTATATTTGTAATTTTTATGAATGCAATAGCTACACTCTTGTTATTTTTAAGCACCGATTACATGTTAATTTTATTAATTTATTCTTTTTTGAATTTCACACTTTTATTATAATAATTTGTTCCTTTAATTTACTAAAAAAAAAAATTTTTGGAGACACAGCCTCCAAACCTCTATCACTAATGCTCCTCCTTACTTTTTTTTCTGGATCCGCCTAAGCATGACCACATAATCATGAGAAGGAGAGGTAGAGATAGAGCTGCAAGTTTTTTTTTATTTATTTAATGTAATGAGAAGGGGTACTTATTCTAAGAATTTATCCTACAATAAAAAAGAGCTATTCTTGGACAAAAGTGACGAAACGGTGACAAAGATGTAGATTTAGTTATATATACTATAGCTTGTGAGAAAACAAAGTTAAATTTTCTTCTTTTATTTCCCCTTTTCATGAAAAAAGTAGAATCACTAAGACTGTGTTGGGCAAATAGAAAGATGATGCAAAAGCTTTAATAATGCCTTTAAGCCTTGCCTACGACGACGAGCATTGGTATGCGTTACCCTTTGCTACGTAACTTTCCTTTAGATATCCCTTCCTTAAGTCATTACTCAAGCCCAACTAATATCTATACATGACCTTCTTTTTTGGATAAAGCCTCGATAGGTCCCCCACCTTTGCACCTTTTAAATTTGTTAAAAAAATGCCATTTCAATTTAAAATGTTTTTTAATATTTCAAATATTAATTTTTTTATATAATTGTAATAGTAAGTATTAATTTATAAACCAAATTAATGTTCAAAGCCTATAAAATATTAACTTGAGTATTTAAAGGAGCATGCAATTTTGACCATTCACCATAAATAAAACAACAATAAAGATTAAATTTTGACCATTTCATTTTGGGAGGGATATTTGCGTGAGTGAGTTCTTATTTTAGCTCTCTCTACTTGTAATAGTTTCTGGTACTTCTGGTACCCATATTAATACATAATTTGATTTGCCGATAAAAAAAAATAACGATTAAATTTAAATAAAAATATGTTTAGTCATTAATACTTATTTGTATGATTTATATTAGTTCCTTTTACTTGCATTTCCGATGCATAAATATTGTGTGCGTCAGCACACATGTAATATATGTATATTTTCCCCGTTAAAATTAAATAAGCATCGATAACTTTCTTTGTTAAATTGGTAATTTAATTATTAAAAAATTAAAATAAATCTGTTTTATAAGAAAATTGATCTTATCAAAAAACAAAATATAAGTTTTGCTAAACTACATATTACGAATTAAATTGGGTAGCGGCGTTTATGCTCTCAAGAGGCTAACTTTGATTCTGTTTTTTTTTTTTTTTTTTTTTTTTTTTTTTTTTTTTTTTTTTTTTTTTTTTTTTTTTTGTTATCGTCCTAAACATGTCTTATGTTTAGCTTGATTTTTAATGAAATTCTCTTTGGCCTGTTAAAAAAAACATATTACGAATTGAAAGTTGTAATTCCTATATGAAAAGTACTATTAACATACTCTTCAACAAATTCTTTATTATTCGTTTATTCTTTAAAAGTCATTATTTTGTTTTTTGAAAATGAAACCAAGTTACGAGATACTTAACTTGTTTTTTTTTTCTTCCAGAAAATAAATGAATGATAAAGAGAAGGTGAAATTTTTTTGTTGTAAGTATTCTCGTTCCCCACATAAATGTTGTAAGTTTGTTGTGCCATCTTAATATATGAGGTTTTATTAGGCTAATAAAAAAAAATAGTGCTCAAAATATTTTAAAAATCAATAGCATCAATGATATTTGATTATTGCGTTTATATAGGGCAAAAAAATTCATTTGAGGATCAAAACTGGAGTTCTTTTATTTTTATAAATAGTTAAGAGATTTTAGTAATCAAAGCAAAGAAGAAACAAAAGGCTCCTTATTGGATTTATAAAATTCAGTCAAAAAAATTGAATAATTTAGCATGAATTTATATTGCAAATGTATATTATTATTAGTTGCGAGTATTATTAGTCCTTAAACAGTCCAAAAAGATAAGATTTTTTTAAAGAAAAGAATTGGAATTTCTTTTTTGCCTCTCGATTAACGAAATTAATCTTAGAAAGTTGTCCGTGTATAGCTGTAACACTTTTTTCCCCTATGTTTTTCTGTGCAAGCACCATGATAATAAATATTGTTGCTATTGTTCTTGGTTAGGTTCGTAGCCTCATTTTCAATACATAGTTTACGGTCAAAACAAGACCATCTTTCAGTACCGTTGAAGCCCAAACGGGACATGGGCTACATTTGTAGGGCTAACAAGGTTTTCGGTAAGGGGCAACTTTAACACGCGTTACGGTAAAAAGTAAAGAAAAAAAATCCTTCTACACACGTGAAGCTGCTGACGCATCTGCATAATTTCGCTTTTAAGTCCATTTTTTGTTAATTGATCTTTATTTTGATAATCCATCTATTTTCTACTATATACTCTAAGATATCTAGAAATTACTAATTAAGTCTCTATTTTTTAAAATTTAGCAAATTTGATCTTTAGTTTCGTCGATTTTTTTTCTTAAATTCTTAATCTAAATATTTAAGGTTTTTGATGAAATTTGAATGTGAAATAATTTAAAAGTTCAGAAGTAAAAAATTAAATAGAAGCTTAATAAAATTAATTTAAAAGATTATACAAGATGTAAAACTAAAATTTGAATTTGAATTGAGGAAGTTTTGAGAAGACAAATTCATTGATGTAATTTATAAATGTTTTGAGTAGAAAATGATTATTTATTTATTTTAGGTAGGAAAAAATTAACAAGGAGATTAAACCGGATAAATTTTTTAACAATAGAAAGATTTAATTAATAAAAAACCTCGAAAAAACAAAATTGCACATAATCAAAACAAAAGGAACAAAAAATGTATGTAGTCTTGTATTTATTTCTCATTTTAAAATTTCAAGATAGGAGTACTGATTAGTATTTTCTCAAATATATCCTTATTATTTAGAAACAAGAGAAAAAATAGTATATGAGATATAAAAATAATAAATGAAAAAGATAAAGGACTTATTATATTCTAAATAATTTTAATATAAATGAGAAATAATTATTTTTCTTAATTTGTTAGCAATATTCTTCCTCTCAAAAAAAGAAGAAGTAATATTCTTAAATGAATGATAGAAAAATTAAGAAAGTAATTATTAATCAGAACTTATTAGTTTATCGAATCAACACTTGTTGGTTTAAGTGGTAAAGAGTTTCATTTCCTTTAAATCATGTATCGAAAGCTTTTTATCTGAAAAAATGTTTTGCCTTTTTGGGTAAGTCTGTTTGATTCAACAAATATTAATTAGCATTTAAAGTAACTTTTATACACCGAGAATTTAAGGCAAAAAAAGAAAAAAAAATATTGAGGGTCTGAAAAAACATTTTCCATTTTTTAGAATGAGCATTTCATATATGCTTATGCTATGCTAACCAATGCGTCCTTTAATTACCACAGGAAGGAGGCACCAGCTTACAGCTATATTTATTGAATATGAAGGAATAAAGGCTCCCTATAAAAGTCTAAAACACACAGTGATTGATCCTCACTGTGTTTCTTTTAAATTATTGGTTAAGTTTGGACAGGTATAATAAAGACATGTTTAACATCGAGGATTATACTATTACTGAAAATCTCAAATACCCACCTCATTTTTGTCACCAAAGACAATCCTACATTGAGACCAACAAAATATTCCAAAGTAATTTCCCATGGGAAAATGACATCTAATCTTTGCTTCAAACAAAGATAAAATGGACCAAATGACAGTGTTAATTATGAAGTCCTTTGAGACTTGAGAGTACAACACTTTAATTTTTCCAAGTCAAACAAAGTGAATCCAAAATCTCACAAACTTCTATCTATCTGAGAGCTTATCATAATAATTGAATAATTAATTTAGTCTCATAGATGAGTTAGTAGTGATTAATATTATGAAATTGTCTTCCTAGGGTTCCCGACAACATTGGAAGCACTGTAAGAATATATAGTAATAATTCTATGTAACTTGTAATGTCTGAATTCTTATATTCATGTTTTAATACAGAAATGGTCGCGGCGATGGGCATGGTCCGGGAATACAGCCCTGACATTTCGTTTTTTTCAAGTTATAAAATTCGCTGTTTCATTAAGGACATGGATTATTATATGTCCATTTGTCAACAAGATTTCTTGAAAATAAAATTACGGTTCGGAGTTTGTGAAGATTTGAGTTAAACTATAATTTTTTGTATTGTAATAATTAATGTTTTAAGAAAAAGATAAATAAATGTCTTGTGCATATATATTAATTAATATTGCTACAAGGAGGAATCTTAATTATAATTGTATAGCTCTGAATAGTGCATTAATTTCCTTAATTGTGAACAGTCAAGTAATTGCATATAATATAATATTATAGGCCTTCCTGTAAAAGGATATATATATATATATATATATATATATATATATATATATATATATTCCAAGCTATCTTTTGAATATGACAAGTACGTACACGACACTTGTATAAAAAATAAATAAAAGGACTACACAAGTATAATATACTTGATAGTTGAGAACTTGAGGTTTACATGACTTATTTAGTATGGTATTATATTGTATTAACTATTAAGCTGGATATTTGGGTCAGATTCACACACTTCAACTAACTCACTTATCTAATTCAGTAAAGCAAGTCATACATATATACTAAAAAGTAAATGTTTAAATTAGTTCATAGTTTTAAAAAAATATGAAAAATATTACGATCCTTAAAAAAAACTTAACCTTTAAGTTATTTAATATCACAAACATGCAACTCTTAATTCTTCTATTTATTTAAGTTAATACGTTTAGGAACTAATTTAGATTATTAATGGTTTATTTTAGACACCAGGTTAGTATACGATTCTCTTTTTTAGAATTAATCAATGCATGTGTTAAAAATAAAATAAAACATTAGAAGGCTAAATTGTTCTATATTTATACTGTTAAAAGGCCAATAAATAACTTTCTTTATTAGGACAAAAAAGTAATTAATCATTTTTTAATGTTTCTAGCAATCTCGCTAGCTAGTGTATAAAGGTAAAAAAAAAAATAGGAAAGTTTTACGTAATCTCACAAAATATTAGGTTTCAACTTAATTTACTCAAATCTTATATAAATGAAAAGATTTTTTTTTTTTTTTTTGTGAATCACAGGGGCTAACGCTCCAGGAAGATTAAATTAAAAGCCACGAGGAAAAATAGTGGCAAAAATATCTATTGATATAGTAAGAGAAATAAAAGAAAAGATACTCGGACAATCATTTAAGAATTGATCATAATTTACTAATAAGTCTAACAATGCATTTAGCACCTTAGAAAAGCCCGAGTCGAAAGGTATTTGCTTCTCGCAAAGTATGAGACCATTGAAAGCTCTCTAGCCCTAATACGAGTGAAATGAAGAATCCGTAGAACTATATCAAAAACCACATGCGAGCGATTCAAGACAACCGTGAATTAAAAAAATTATCACCACCTGAAAATCAAATCCCACTGTGAAAACTCTGAATCCCCTGCTCCAAGCAATTTCAATACCAGTAAAAATTGCCCAAAACTCAATCAAGGTAATTGAACAAGAACCAATATAGCCAAAAACACATAACCTTAATGGTTCCTAAAGGCTAAAGGCACCACCTACTGAAAACATATATTAATGCAAAACTAATTACTACTTTATTGCAATATTTTATTTTGATGGATATAATATGCTAATATTTAAAATATAGGTATATTGTTAGATAATATATATCAGCAATGTCTAACTTATGTGAAATTTGATATAAATTATCATAAAGATAATATATATCAAATGATTTGACAACTCATGATTCGATTAGTTTCATATTAATTAATTTCATATTTTACATAAATTATACTTACGATGCTTCATAACTTTCTTGAAAATATGAAATTAAACAATATAACTATTGAATTAAAAGTTTTTGTAATACATCAAGTTTCTAAAAGTTATACAACTCAAAAACCAATTACTAACTTATTGCATTACTTTTTGACATAAAATATGTTATTTAAAATATAATCAGATGTTTATAGCTGGTATAACAATAAATATCCAATTTATGTAAAATTTGATATATATTATTAGAAAGGTAACATTATACAATTTAGTGGTTGGACTAATTTAATTAATTATATTATATTATATATAAAATTATTAAGTGATGTAAGTATAAACATATATCAACTAATCTGTCATTTTTTACAAAACAAATTAGATCAAATATTCTTTTTGAATGATCGAATTTGATATTCACTTAATACTAAATTAAAAGATTCACAAATTCTTGATATGATGACATTAGGCATACTCACATGCATCTCTCAATAATCTATAAAAGAACCTAAAGGTATATAATGATGCTATAGGACCCAAAATTAAAGAACACTATGAACTAACTTTTTATCTGTTTGGCTATCCTAAAGCTTCTTTTTTTTTTTTTTCTAATTCTTTTTAACTATTATTATGCCAGTGCACACAACGTGTGTTAATATATTTTTGTTTTTTATTAAATAATTGAGAAAGAATACAAATTTTGAAATTGTAAATGTAAAATTCCCCGAACATATATTTTATCTTACAAATAAGTCTATTAAAGAGTCAAAATTGAAGTTATGTTTTGTCATATTTTATTAAAATATATTTACTTAAAAAATAAGAAAACTTTGTCTAGTAATAATTCATTATTGGATACTTGATTTTAGTCGCACTAACAAATATTTTGTAAACTAAACGATTATTTCCACATTAGCTAGCTAGTAGATATTCACAAAAAATTTTAATGAATTCATCTCTACCAGATTATTAATTGGGCGGGCACTTGTTCTGCAAGTGCTTATTAATTGAAATTATTTACATGCCCTTATATAAATAAGAAGTTTACTTAGTTTTTTTTTATCTTATTGATTTTTCTTTAGACTTTTTGGATTGAAGTATATTAGCTTTTAAATTTAGCTTCTGCATTGAAGCATATTTGATTAGTGTGTTAATTTCATGTATCTTGAATAAATTATTTATTAGTATAATTTGAATGAATTGTTTATGAATATAACTACTTTTTGATTAAAAAAAATGTATAGGGGTATAGATAGCAAAATTCAAAAGGTTGTGTCTTTTTTATTTTTACTTTAACCCTCTGGTTTATAAAAAAAAAAAAAATCATAACTAATTTGTTTGGAGTTTGACTAAAAGATAAATAAAATTTGATAAAAATTATTTTTCTTAAATTTTAGATAAAAAAAATAAGATGATTTGATATAGACCCATAAAATACAAGTAAAAAACATCTAAACCTATTTGACATAATATTATTTATTATTTTAATTTACTTTCTTTTAAAATCTATATAAATTTAGGCTTGAAAAAGGATCATGTGAAGTCAACACACCCATTTTGTCACATGTAGGAGTCCTTGATAACAATTTCAATGTTGTGTTGCACCCTCAAAGTTATAGTAAAGTACACAAATGTATTTGATAAATTTATCATATTTAACTTATAATCTTAAGACATTAATTACATAAATGTCTCTCAGTTATATATCCTATCCAAAAGTCGGAGTTATAATAAAATTGACTTGGTAATTAAAAAAAAAAGAAAAAAAAACATATTTTCAAATCTCTTTCATTAATAAAAATTAACAATTTAATATTTTTAAAAATAAATCCTATCTAAAAAGTCTGTAAGTTATATATTATTCAACATGTCTATCAATATTCAATGTGAGATTTTTTATTCATACATGCACTCCTACGTCAAATTACCAGTACAGAGCAGAATTGAAAATTAGCAAAAGTGGACGAAGGTTTACAACAACACAGCAGATAAAATAAACTAATTTTGATGTGGATGGAAGAATGAACAAAATAAATAAATTTCGAGACATGTTGAAGTAATATTTTCCCCAGACTAAATTGCCACTCCTATTCACTATAGAATTAAGCACCAGAGTTACAGTCATATTCTCTCTGCATGTTTTGCTTTTAAGATTCTCAAGGATCAAGGAATTTCCCAGTAATGCATGTTTGTGTGTATTAATTAACCACATTACTTTATCTGTAATGTCTCATTCTCTTTGCCGACTAGCTTCTGGTTATGTCTCCCCATGTCAGTGTATCATTGTAAACATGTTAGCATTAATTCAAGTGTTGTCTTGACAAGGATTACCAATTTATGCTGTTGAAGGTTATATTCAAATTGGTACAATGGGTACCCAATATAAACCAATGGCAACAGCTACAATGAACAATTCCTTTTCAGTAAATCCTAATCAACAAAGACGTTTAAAACTCACTCAATTCAGTGTAGAAAGCAAACATACATCCCCAACGTCTTCCAATGACAGCTAGCAACTGTTGTGATCAATCAAATGGTCATATCATCACACATTGCTATTTTATTCTATATATCTATTTTTAGAGTGAAAGCCATGTCATATTCATGCCATTGTTGAGTTCTACCATGATGTCAGCGTGCTTTGGCTTTCACTAATAAAACCAGCATTGGTGACAAGAATTGCAATGAGTAATTCAAACAGAGGCAAACAATGAACGAACAGTAACACACTGATTTCAAAACAGTTTCCAAAGACATTTTCCAAACAAGTTTTTTGCTATTTAATACATGAGCTCATCATGTAATCAAAATTTCTTGTGAGGCAAAGTCCATGTAATAATTAAATTGAGCTCTCATATATTCCTGTTGAATATTTACCAGAAGTAAAGAATCTGAGAGTCCCTGATTATATGAGAACAAAAACACTGGAATTTGGGCACGTGGCTTGATTATTTGGAGCGATTTGATTTTTCATTATTGCTCTTACCGACACGAGAGATTATATGTGTCATAATATATTTTTATACAAACGATAAATGTTTTGCTCTATGTATGCAAATTGGGTCGAAAAAGTCAAACACACTGCGTAGCAATATTAGAACCACACAAAAGTTAACAATATAAACAAACTCAAGTGAGGATGTCGATGTCAATGTCGATCAATTAGCATTGGCATGGGCACGGTCTGTGATAATTTTACTCCAAATCCCCATGCCCATACAATGATATGCATTGTTGAATGCAGACAGAAAATAAAAAAGAAAAAATCTTTATTATTGAATCAAAAGAAAATTACAAATATCCATGTTATACTTTGGTGTGATTAGAAATGCGTAGAAAAGAGATATAATTATATTAAATAAATTTTATATTTTTAATATAATAATAAGGTAAAAAAAATTGTGTGTGTAAAGTAAGGTAAATGATTGAAGTTATTATTAGAAAAAAAATATATTTCTCTTACATTTTTTTCTCATGAGAGTAGGAAAATTTATTTGAGCTTCACAATTTTTTTTCTCTATATCAAAAGAAAGAAATAAAAAAATCTAATCATATTTTTCCTCTCCACCAAACTTCTTTTCTTTTATTTTCACTTGTGTCAATCAAACAAAAAGCATGAAGAAACAAATTAAATTAACAGTGTCAATATGTAGGGGTCCTTTTTTTCAAAAAAAAAATGTAAGGGTCCTTTTGCAAAGTACTGTGCTTTAGAATCCACGTAATTTCCCTAAAAACCAAGGCATTGATCTCTATGCATACTGAAAAGTACTGTGCTTTAGAATTTAAAAAGATTGAAAATTTGGAAAGTGCTTTTGTGTTAAGATTAAACGTCCCTTGCTTAAAGCATGTTTGTTTTTCTTTGGTTTTCCTTTTCCCTGTCTACCACCTAATTAATGAGCATCATGAAATTTTCTTTTTGTTCTGTTAAAGCCTTAAGGGGTGAAATTATAGAAATCAAAAGGGAATATAATGATAAGAAATGATTTGTTGAAGGATGACCCTACGCGGTTTATGTCTCGATCTTTAGTCGACACGATTGTAACAGTTGTGATTCTTATTATAGGTGATAAAGGAATCTTTAAAGGAGTTAGGATATCACTGGTAGAAAAATTGTCTCTCCCATATCTCTACTTTTCCCTTTTATATATTCATTCCTTGCACTAATTTATTAGTGCAATACTTGTCACAAATTTAAACGACCATTTATTAATTCTTATAGGAATTATGAATTTCCTACATGCATTTTGTTTTGTTTAGTAATTGGTGACTATGAACAGAAAAGGGTTTTACGTGCAGGTAGTATATATTGTTGAGAATATATCGAAACCAACCATTCATTCACATTGCCCATGTGTTTCTTCCACGCAGCAAACAGAGAAGATTTTTTTTTTTTTAGCATAGCATATGAGAATACTAACTGGGCAACACATAGGATAAAATCTGAATCATATATATCCTTTTCTTTTATATAAATTGAAAGGATATAATATTTTATGGTACATCTAATTCTAATATGGATGACTTCAATAATATTCTTTCCAAAGTGTAATGAAATCATTTCGGGTGTGGCTTTTCCATAATATGGAAAAATAGATTATGCCTTAGAAACATACCACAACCCATCAATTAGAATTTTCTTGGGTTGAACCCCACACATCAAAGACTTCAAAAGCAGTAAAGGGTTCTTTTTCCATTTGCGTCCTAGCTATAAGCACATAGGCATATAGGATATATCCCCGTTTCTTTCCTAATACTCCACAAGAAAGGGAAAAAAAATAAACAAAGTAAAAGTTGGAACATTTTGAATACATGTTTTCTGACAAATAGGAGCAACGGATGATAAGGTTCCCCACATATCTAGTTAGACTACAGACTGAAAGATAATATGCGAGATTTTGACAAGAACCCATTAACATAAATTTTGGCTTTGTTCCCTGTCTCAATCTTACATTTTTTTCCTTGCTTCACTTCACTTTCTATAAATTCACACATTTATTCTCTTTAGGAAAAGGTATACATAATTGTGGGAACGAAATGGATGGCCCTACAAAACTTTCTTTAGCTATTCAATCAAACTGGAAATTGGTGGATTTGTCATGGAAGTCAAGCTACACAAGCATCAAGGTTCCCTCTTGATTGGACTAAATATTTGTTTGTTTTGATGGACAGATAATAATAGATAATGTTATGGTTGGATTAGCAACTTGGGGAGGTTAGATACCTAGATGTCCCAAGCTTCGCACATTTAAATTGAAAACTCCTACATATTATGCCACGCACTGAAAATAAATTACTTAAAATTAATATTAAACTTGTTAATTTTATTTTACATAATGTTTTTCTATATATTCTCATTTTTGTGTTCTATTATAAGAGAAACCAAAAAATGTAGCAAAAGGGTAGAACAAACCAATTACCGATGGCTCTGGAGAAGTCCAAAGAAGGCTGCAAGAGAAGGAAATTAAAGGAAAAGGAATAAAAAGGTAGAGTACATTATAGGGTTGAGTGAAACCTTTTTCGTATAAGGTGTTGTGTAAAAAGAATCGAAGAAGAAAATGACGCTAAAAGTGTGATTGAGATTTATCAAGCTAATACAGGTCCAGAATAAAATGAAGAAATAATTCCTCGTTGTATACGTTCCATTTGTGAGAAGGAATTGAAGTCCTTAACAACAGTTCTTGCTGGTTTGGACAACTGTAGTGATATAGACCTCAAGGTGATAGTTTCTCTAAAGAAGGAAATAAAAACCAATTTAAAATGAATAAATAAATAGAAGACATTTTTTGGTACAGAGAAAAATAGAAGACACTAATTAGGAGCAAATTTTCTGTTTTTTCCCCATCTAAAAAGAAGAGTTGGTTTGCGGATATAAGATGATGTTTTATGACACCAAAAACTAATTAATCTACACTATGAAAGAGAAAGGCACGGAGAAGGGGGGAGAATGATAATATGTTAGTAATTGTCATGTTGTGTCGGAAAAAGAGAGATGAGGAGAAATTAGAGGTATTAAACGAGTGTCTATATTATTGAAATGTTTATTTACCATTATTATTGTGAATAATGGTCTGACAACTTATGTGATGGAAAATCAAGGAATTTCTTTTTTCTTTTTGAATCAGAGTTTTAAGTCCAAAATATTTATAAAAAAAAATTAAGAGATGATCAGAGAAATGCTAGGGGAAAATCAGTGTAACTACAATAATCCAGATAAAGAGGTGATAAAAAGTTTATTGGAAATGTTCTTTAATTTTTTTTAAAATTAAGTAATGTTGGATTGCTTGATTGAAAGGGACAGGAATCTAATTTAATGAAAAAATAGTGAATGATTGATTATCAGAAGCAGAATTAGTAGTTTTGAGTATTTCAATGATATCCAATAAAATCCATGACTAAAAGTCCACTACTTAGTAGCCATGATAATCATCACTTCAATTAAAAACTCATTAATAAACGAGAATACGCAAACTAACACGCTTTTAAAAGTTTCTTCATTTAAGAATTCCTAAATTTTCAAAATTAACACTATATAAGAAACGATGTTGTTATGCTCGAACTTTCTTCCTTGTGTTGTGCGTGTACGACACACTAAATCATGTTTGCATTACTCAAATTTTGAAATAAGGCAGTAGTTATGATCATGTATCTTTTATAAGAATTCTATAACAAAGATATGTAGTTCTATGAATCTAATGCAACTTGCAAGGCAATGTCAGAAAGTTATTCACTCATTTCAAAGATTGCACCCGAGCATGGACCCGACCCCCCAAAAATATTTACACCAGATTTTATAATTACCAAAAATGGTACTAAAAAATGACGCCAGAGTTTTCTAGCAAAAATGGCATTGCTTTAATTTCCTCTTTTAAGTTTCTCTCACGTTGTGGGACAGTGGAAGTATATAGCTACTGCATTGTGTTCAGATATTTCATGTGGGAGAAGTGTCTTATTGTGAGAGGTAAGAATATTAAATGATAATTTTTAGATCAAAATAACAAGATACATTTCCAAGAGTTATCATTTAATCCTCTCACTTCTTAGCATAAGACACTCTTCATATGTTCTTTATCTTTATATATAAAGCAAATATTATATTCAAATAAAGCAAAAAATAATGCATATAATGAAAATGCTGGTTTGACCTTGCACTGAATCTCAAATCTTTGACATCTTCGTTCAACGATTTAATTCGTTGATCCGATTTTTAAATATGTACAGAGTTACTGGCATCCATTACAACAAGATGCAATAGGCGTGTGTTAATCAGAATATTCAAAAGCAAAACAGAGAAAGGAGCATGATGAGGTGAAGATAATTTATTGGGTCCTGAAAGAGAACTGGAGAGAATATATTATGAGATTAAGCTCATATGATTCTCCATAACAATATCTTCCCACGCATATATTTATGCGTTTATAAGAAAAATACTAAAAGGAGAAGATTATCTTTAACTGCGCTTTTAACAGACCCCAATGCACATATCAGTTTAACAGTTTACCATCAAGTATCTGGATTAATTGGGTAAGATTGTTTTAACTTAATTAGAGATTTTGAATTCGAGTTTTTAGTATGTAATTGTGTTAAATAGTTGAAGATAAAATTTTGCTAACTACAATAATCTAAATCAGCTCAAATAGAATCGATACCAATAAAGAATATATATGATTTAAAAAAAATATCAATTTCACAGTTTGATTTGAATACCTTAGGGCTGCTTTTTATTTTATGACAATTAGTTAATGAATTTTTCTTTTATTATTAGCAACCTTCAATCACTATCTTAAGGATTCAAGAACAATTTTCTCTCCCCAACTTGAATCCCTTCTTCTTAAGGATAGTTGATCTTTCTTGTATTTTCCCACTGAATAAAAAAAAAACTAATAATTTTCAATCACTATCAACTAACCTCACCATGTATCATGGGACCTCAATGGATACTACTAATACTGAGCACTATAGCCAAAAAAATATGGGAAACAACATACGAGTTCACGTAAGAATCTCAAGCTCTACTGTTTTCTGCTCAATTCAGGTTGAATAATATTATATATATTGACAAAGAAGAACTTTATGAAACGTAATAAGGCCCATTTGTTACTATATAAGAACCATCGATATCCAACCACTATTTTCTCAATTGAGGTATCACTTCCCAGTGCATTTTTCATTCTCAATCACCTTCTCTCTCCCATTTGTTTCATCGTGCAAAGCATGGGATTCTTCTTAGTTTAGTAAAATTTTCTAAGATATAGGTTAGAGAGAAGAGTTACTTAAGTTCTAAAATGTAAAAATGAGTGATGTGTAATCATGAAAGTCATTTAAGACGTGTAGAATGTAAGAGAGAGATAGAGAGGGAAGGGGGGGGGGGGGGGGGGGGGGGGGGGGGGGGGGGGGGGGATGTATTAGGATGGAGATGTTTTAAGAATATCAACTTTTATCAAAATAAATTTTATCAATAGAAATCATGGAAAGCCAAAATTTAAATTTACAAAGTAAGTTATCACAATAAAATCGAGGTCTTCTAAAGATATTTTTCCTTTATCTTTTATGATGAATTGATGCTTCCTGGCTGGCTTCACAGTTCAATCTGATCAAAATTTATTAAATGAGTCAAGAAATGCAAAAATCTATACGATAAACAAACGTAAATTGAATCAACCCCTCTGTGAAATAACCATTTCAATTTAATCAATAAATTCAGTAAATTATTCATTGAAAAAAAATAAAGGATATTAATGCTAAAAGAAAAACAGTTAAGAGAGAAAGTAGAAAGGGGGAACAAATAACAATGTTGATGTTTGAGTTATTCCGTTTTGGGCTGCCATGAGTTCAAGGCTCCACAACCTTTGTAGATGAGCCCAGTTTCTTCCATTGTAATGGACCAAAAAATCACTACCTTTTTGTTAACATTAGTTCTTCAGCCAGACTAGCTGCACATGTAAATAGTATGGCATTTGTTTCCTGTATTCTCACTATTGAATCACCTCTAATTGTATTTTGAAAAATCCATTTTAAATTATAATTTTACATTTTGGAATAAGTATTTTAAAATATATTGAGAGGTGCAAGATACAAATAAGGGGATATAGATTCAAATGTCGAACCCAACAACACCGCATTGCTAAAAAAAACTCTCGATACCAAATTAATATTTTTGTGGTCATATGTATCAAGTGAGACTGGGCCACTCAGTATGTCCTTTTGGGTCTTGAATTTAGTCATAAGTTATGAATTGAAAAAAAAAAGAGAGTTAGTCATGAGTTTCGGTCACTTGTTATGTCATTTATTGTTTTCTTTTGGGTCTTAAATTGACTCATAAATTATGGGGAAAAAAAAAAAAAGAAAATAGCTAGTCATAAGTTTCGGTCACTTGGTATGTCCTTTTAGTTTTGTTTTAGGTCTTGAATTTAGTCATATTAGACATAAATTTCGATCACTTGTCATGTCCTTGAATTGTTTTCTATTGGGTCTTAAATCTAGTCATAAGTAATGAAAAAATAAATAAAACGTAGTCATAAGCTTCGGTCACTTGGTGTGTCCTTGTATTTTTTTCTTTCCTTTTTGGGTATTGAATTTAGTCATAAGTTATAAACCAAAAAGAAAATATTCTTAAGTTTCGGCTATTTCTGTAGGACATTATATGATTATTCTGAGAGCAACTCTAATGCAAGTGACCTAGGTAAGTTGGTTCTTAAATAATTTGATAATATTATTGGAATAAATGAATTTTTATAGACGTTTATATAAGAGTCTACAAACAAAGTTGTTTAACTATAAAAAAAAAAAAGTCAAAATAAGTTTCTTGTGTAAATAGAGAAATAAAAGTAAATATATAAAAAAAATTGTCAGGTTTAACTTTTTTTTTTTAAAGTAAAACAAACTCACCCAAACAATTGCGAGAATAGCTAAACATAGAACCAACCCGATGAACCCATATTGAAACCAGGTGGAAATGAAGTCTCTCCACTTCCTAATCCGCAAGCGACAAAAGTAAATGTTGGGGAAAAAACGAAAATGAGTAATATTAGGTATTTTAAAAAAAAATAGTTAATATAATTTTGTTAATAATTACGAAAAATATTATATTTTTTATATTTTATTTTGTCTTTCATAATTTTGTTACAGAAATGGTAAGAACATTGTTTTGTTTATTTCACTATCTTTAAATAAATTTTGAAAGAGAGAAATAACATAAAATGAAGTACACGTTTGCAAATCTCGACATCACGGTAATAACTGAGGAAAACAATAGAAAATCACATTTTTTTTATCAAATAAGTCATATTGATTTCATCGTATATGTTCAACATCCCTTCACAAAAGGAAAAATATATAAATGGAATATCTTTTTAGTTCACACAAGTTGAACTTGGGTGGGCATATTTACAAAGATTCAGGGGCTCAAATTAATGTTGGTAGGAAGAGAGTCAAAGTGTCCCAATAAGAAAGTGTGTCCCAATAAGAGAGAGTATATTTAAGGCCTTTATTATGACCTATTTGTATTTTTTGAGTTATCATTGTGTTTCTTGCACCATGAGACGTGAGAAATGTCTCTAGAGTGAAATCTCAAAAATTGGTAACTCTAACAAACACCTGGATATGATCCAATATTTCATAATTATATTAAGCATGTTTGGATGTTCATTTAAAATGGAGTGTACGAATCCCAAAATAAATGAAATGATCCACAGGTTCCATTTTGTAAAAAGAAGAGTCTGGACGTTTTTGCAAACCTCATTTATCCCAAGTCCATTTGCAACGACAAAATAAACATGCGCATTGAGGTTGGAGTTCTATTACAAAGTTCTCCAACATAAGCTTTGAGTCAAATATTGGGTTTGACTTATTAGGTCAACACATTGGCTTAATTTATGATAATGGGGCCAAATTTTTTAAAGAGGGATCCAAAACAATATATCAATTCGGACATAATGATTTTCTAAATTACTAAAATTATTCTATTGTTATCACTAAAAAAGTTATTTAATATTAGAAAAAAATAAGTGTTAAATATTTTTTTCTCTTCTGTTTTCTCATTTTGATAAAAGGGGCAAGGGCTTAGCCCAAACACTTTAAAACCTCCTGGTGGATGGGACCCATACTACGGGGAACAGATGACTCTGAGTCCATTTCAAGTATAAGTTGATTTGTCTTCGCTAAGTTGAGACCTCCAACCAAACTCGATAATTTTGCTTTGTACAACAGAAATGTGTAAACATTGTCTATACTATTAGTGGCCTATCCACTGCGCCGAACCCCTTTTAATAGGGAACTACTAACTAGTCCTTTGCCACTGCAAAACCTTTCCTCACCGGCAGAAAAGAAAACAATTCAATTTCTAGGGTTGATTTTAATGCAGGCTATCTCTCTTTCCCTAGACAGATCAAAACAATCCTAATACTACTATACTAGCTATACTTCAACATTATTATACCATGATTTTACTAGTAATGTTTATATATCATTATTATACATTATTTTATTAAGGAAAATATAACGTAAAAGTATAGTGAGTGAATATCTAAAGTCTGATTATGTGAGAAGGAATAGTAAATTTCATTAATGTTTTCTTTCTTTTGGTCCATGAAATAGATTATCATCAAATAACAATTTTACGGTTACAAACGAGCAACTGCCCTTCACACCAAATGTGATTAGCACAACAAATAATGGATGAACTAAGATATTGAGTGAAAATGAGAAATTTCATTGAACTTTATTCAAGTAGTTTTAGGTACAAAGGACCTATTGCTACAAAAAGAATGGATTAACATCAGAAGGGGGAAGCAGCTGTGATAGAATTTAATGAGAAAACAATGGAGAGACCCATGTTCCTAAGAAGACCTAAAACGACTGGTGAGAAGAAAACAAATTTACATGGAAATAAATATCGCTAAACCGATTTCTATGTCCTGACTTTGCAAGTCAGGTTCACCAACCAAAGTTAGAAAAACACCTCGGCCCGATAACCCAGAGGATCACCACCGGTGCAGATTCCTCAAATGTTAAGGCCTGCACAAAGAATGTAAATTCATACCCTAATACGTTAATATCTTGCCGCTGCTTCCTCCCTCAATCAATCATTTGGATTTACTGTATTGTTAGAAAGCCCATAAGCTAAAATGAAGTTAGCAAAGTCAGACTCTCCATGGCGTTTCACAATCATTTCGAGCCCACTTGAAACATCAATTTGATCTGCTCTCTAAGCCTAAAAATGAAGGGCCTCGGACTTTAAGGCGTTTTGGCTCAAGCTCCATGGAAGGCGGTTCCCTAAATGTCTGCTGCAACCTATCTCTTCGGTGGTGATCTTGTTGCATGCTTATTTCCTCGTTGCCTAACTTCTTATATCTTATAGAAATGGGAATACCATTACTCCTTGCAAATCTGTCCCTGGAAGAAATTTCAGCATGACCTTTATGGTTAACAGTGTGACTGTATTTGTAACTTGATTCATTGCTTCTGCTGGAATCCATTGGTTGCCCACTCTTTCCTTCAGGAAGGATTTTCTTCAGTCGTTTTAGCCCCTGCTCATAGATTCAATAGCATCATGATCCATGCAATTATAGAGCAAAATTTGATAATCAATTTAGGAAAGAGAATAAATATTGGGAACTTAAGTTGAAACGCTTATAGATAGAATAGCTATTACGATGGACCAATTAAACCAACTAAATATTTGACAATACCTGCTGCTCTGTATGTTTTGAAGACACAGCATCAATCATATTTCTCCTCTCTGCTTTCAGAGAAGAAGGACGCTTTACCCTAAATATCTCTGAATCAGAATCATCACTCTCATCCACAATGGATTTTGTATCAAATCTCTTCTGAAGATCACCCTGTGGTGTAACCGAGCTTTCATGATACACAGCAGGAGATAATGAAGATTCACATGCACTGTTGGATATTCTTTCAGCAAACTCTTCAAAATAAATAATACTTGCATTGTTGTTAATATGCCCCTCAGCCTGCTAGCAGAATAAACAACAGCTTTAGTTCCAGAATCTATAATAGCTTTTCAAATCTCAACGCAAAGTATTCAAAAACTATATTCAAAGGACTTACGTTTGTGGGAGCAGAAAAGCTCTCAAGAGATTCTGAAAGAGAGCAAAGAGTGGATGTGGCAGAAGAAAAGGAAACCTCAGACACCACTGGTTTTTTATTTTCAGAGCAATGTACAATGACAGATTGATTTTGTGAATTGTATTCTTGATTATTTGTTGAGTTCTCTGGAGTTGCATAAAATTGAACAGAATCAAGTTTTAGCTCACAATAAGGCTTGTACCCATTTGCCTCAGCTCTCTGAAACATATTTGACAAAGGATATGCATACATGTTTTGGTCACTTTTAGTTTGCTTCCTTATCTCATCCAATATCCCATCTTCTTGCTCAAACATCTTGGCTGCAGCTTCCATATCCATAATATCCTCCCTCAAATAAAGCGTGTGTTTGCTCCCACAGTTGAAGTCAAGAGAATCAACATCTGAATTATCAAAATTCAAAGACATTAAAAATGATAATATTGTATTACCAAACATGCACGCAAGAGAATCAAGTAAATAATCCATTGTGTCCATAAATTTGTTTTCTAGTCCAGAATCAAGATAATATTTTTCCCAGTATAATGTCATAGGATACTGAAGAAGCAACTGGCCATTGATGTGACTATCAGACATGGTAAATAATATTTAAGCAATGCATGGGATCAAACAAACATGACACAACCAAACATAATAAAGCTCACAAGTCATAATGATTAATGACATTAGTAAATAGCAATGAGCAAAGCTTACCATGACGTAGGCATACAGGATGCATGTGACAGTTGCAGTCAACATAAGCTATGTAACAGTCACGTTTGCAAAGGCTACAGAGAATCGTGGCATGGGAATGAGAAGAGACCCTTATACTCGCCCTTGATTTTGTTAGGAACCATCGAGCACAATGTTGGAAACGCATTAAGTTAACAAATGAAATCTTAATGCTATTATGAGAAAACAAGTCTGAGGAAGGAAAATCAGAATCTTCAAGTTCCAAGCATGTACGAAGAAGCATTGCTTCTTTGCATAGAAGTTCTTCATGGGGCAGTAAAGGAACCCTGTTAAGAAGTGCATATCTTCTGCTAGCAACAGCCCCTAAAGGAAACCAATCACCAATTGCAAAATTCACTGCTTCTCCACAGTTGAAACCTAGAATTTTAACCAAGATAGGAACGATTAGTTTTTTCTTTTATTTCGCATGTAGTAGTAACTGGGTGGGAGCAGGAAGTGAGATATCATTCCAGGAACTAAATAATTGAAATGAGCAAATCTAACCATGACTGAAGCCAGCGTGATATGCCCTAGGAAATGTTATAATAAACTCCCCTGGCTTTTGAACAGCCTTGTAGACAGGGACTTCATGCTCCAACAAAATATTTGGTGGAAATAGTGTTGTTTTCCCCAGGAGAACATCAAAGGCTCCATCTTCCCCATCACTTGACAAAATATCATTAGTGTACACGTGTTCTCTCACCACCCTTTCAAATTCCAAAGCTGCATGACCTGGAATTCCGTACCATGTTTTTGATGCCCCGCAGTGATGATAGTTAATGCTGCCATAACAATGTAATACATTAATATCATTAAATAAACAACTAAAGGAAGTCTTCAATTGTGATAATGTTATTATGAATTTATTCCAAAAATAAATAAGCATTTACGGATTTACCTGTACAAATAATGATCCTCCACATGCCAAGCAAAGATACTAAACAGCATTCCAATGTATAGCATGGGTTCCGTTACTCCCTGAAATGAAACCCAGTACAAGTCTTGAAAAAAATTTAGTACAAAATGACTTTGACCAACATTAGAAATTTTCATACCGGAATTGATGTTTCCAAGAGCCGTAAAATCGATTTGGGCAACCTTGAAAGTTTCTGAGATCATAGAGAAGGAAGTGTTGAACAAATTAACTTTAATACAAAAGGGAAAGTAAAAAGCATATCTTTGTCACAAATATTCTCCTCTTCTATTAAGAAAGAAAAGAATATGTAAACAAAGTATCAGTCAAAACAAAAAAGAGAGATACTAATAAAATTAACACCTTCAAATTCCATTTGCTGTTACCAAGCTGGTCAGTGGGAGATGATGAAAAGGCACTGCCATCAACATCACATGCATATTCAACAGTTTCCATTTTTCCACAACCAATTTCATGCCAAAACTCTTTTTCCAAGTATGTGGCAGGAAGACATCCAGCACTGCAATATCTTCGTGCAAATACCTTATTGGCCATTTTCTCAAAATCGCGAAATGTATAATTTCTGATTAAATTACAGTTGAATTAATCAAAACCAGCAATAATATAATTAAAATACATACTACAAATATTAACATACACAACAGGGAAACTGACCTTCCACTCATAAAAAATGTGACTTTGTCTTCAGTATCCCATTCAGCAAGGCGAAGGGGCTGCACTCTAGTTGTAAACTTGAATCCTGCTTTCTCCTTCATTAAAACAACCCCAGCAGGTACTGAAGCACTCAAAGGGGAAATAATCTTGCATATACCTGGAATTTATCACAAGATTCAAATGCAAAACAATTAGGTCACTATTCTATCACTCTACTGGTTTCATCTATACCTTCCCCAAAAAAGAAAGAAATCTACATCTATATAACATACAAGGAGGCTATTTTCATTTCATTATGCTGAATCTACAACTTCTACTTTCAAATTCCAAATAACCAATGATAATCCTCTCAATAATAGACCAAAAGTACATCCTCATATACCATAATTTAATCAGGAAAATCTTTAAAAAGGACAGTTTTAATGACTATTATATTAAACTAATACAAAAACAATGACCGTCTATAAATCAATATTTCAGCCTATAACTTTTTTAACATATGGGTATGGTAGTATGCAGAAATTACTCTATCCACATCATTTGATGATTTTATTGGTTACAACACAAATGGATCAACACCCTCTCAACACTCAAGCTGAATTGAGAAGGAAGTGACACAAGCACCAGAAAGCCCGGTCATCTTGTGAGTTGTCAATGCCACAGTTTACTAATACGACATTATTAGTGCAAAATATTAAAGTGATTACACAGTAGAAGAAATAAAATATTCAACGGACCAAAATTCCATACCATATTTAGAAGCTTCTGGAGCAATCTTTTGCAAATAAATCAAAGGATCCTCAAATTCCTCCTTTGTTGGAGAATACACAGGACATTCTGGAATTTTATCAGTCCAATCCAGGTCATTTGTATCAAACTTATCCACCTTGCGCTTGGAAAAGACACCAGCATTACCATGAAATCTTGTGCCACATGATGCTGAAGCTCTTAAAGCATCTCCTCCACTTCTGTTCATCATGTTAGCAACACTTGTCTGGGTGGCAGTGACAGATTTTGCACGCTGAAGCCTTTTACGCTTCAAAAATTCTAACCCATTTCTAACTTCCTTTGATAAAGTCACTCTTCTTTCCACCTGTAGATATTTCAAACATTTCACACTAAGGTTAGCAGGTATTTAAATGTAAGGACTAAGGATAAAATAAAACGCATTAAGTCACAGTAATATAAAAAAGATGGATAATGAACAGACTGAAACTGAAACATATGTAATGATAGCATAACTGGAACTTTGAACTAAGGTGCAAAAGGTCATGTCATCCAAAGCATTGCATGGTAATTCTTCAAATGAAACAAAGGGGTGTCAAATCCAGCTTGAAAGAATTTAATTCAAAGGGGTGAATGGAATAAAGTTCAAACTCAAGCAAACTAGGCAATCCAGGGCCAAAATAAATTCGACCTTCTTTGGTATATTACCATTGAGGAGTCAATAAGTAGATGAATGGGTCGTTCGTTCTGAGGGAACGAAAGTCGGGAACATTTTACCAACAAAGACATACTATGTCAAACGTAAACCACCTCATTATGAAAAGTATTCGCTAAGAAGGGCAAAAACACTTATCCGAATTTAGAACCACGCAAAGCAAAAGAGTCAACAAAAACAATCTTATGGAAATATTCAACAAATGCATGCGCTAAAATTTGAATAGTTTACTCCTCTCAACATCACTATTTCCACCTTAGCATAAACCAATCAAACAAAAGGCAGTTTTAATCACATAAATTTCAACACACAAAGAGAAAGAAAAATATAGGCCTAGAAAAATATTAATCCTCGGTTAAACCAAATCTTCTAAAATACTATTCCAGAAACAGGAGAAAAAAGAAAAAGAGAAGAACCGTGTTCCTCTTTTTTCTATTCTTTTCAGACAAAAACTACGGTTTACATATCAGAGGAAACAACAACCAGTCTCACAAAATGCACCTTAAGCATATTTCAATAGCATCTATTGTATTTCACACTCTGAATCCTAAACATGAAATACAAAAAAGGTGAGGAAAAATTCATACTACGAGGCGTGATTTGAAGAAATCATGATTCAGGCTAAAAAAACAATAGAAATCGCATCAAAATCGTAAAAAATTACAACAATGTCCGAGATCTGAAGGATGAGAAGACGAAGGTACATTTTCTAGAGAGTTTCAAGCATTAACGAATCAAATACCAAATAAAAAGGTAATACAAATAAATTTTCTGAACAAAACACGATTGACCTACCATTTCATTACGAACCCGCTCCCTGTAGGTCTCCGTCTTCGTTAACTAGAACAAGGAATTGCCAAAATAAAGCAATCACAATACCAAATCGAAATCCAAACCCTAAACCACGATCCCGAACGTTGTAGAATAAGCGCGAGCCTCGAAGGACAACTAGGCTCGCCACATTCTCGAGGAACGCCGAATAGAATGCTGAAACCGTGTCACAGGGAGATCCAACGCCTCGTAGAAGCTACCGCGGTAAATAGCGAGAGAATGCAAATGCGCCAATAAGAAAACCGAAATATGCTTCCTCTGGAGACGCGGAAAAAAAACGCCGAAAACGAAAGCGGTTTTCCGGCGAACGGAAGAAGTTTTCCGGTCGGGCCAGAAAACGGAGAGAAATAGTGGATGAGGAAAGAGAGAAAGCGAATGCTTAGAAAACCGAAAAAGGGTATGGAAGGGATAATTTATAGTTTTATACTCTAAAATAATTATCGCTTTATTAGTTCCGAAAACCGAATAAAAAAATAGCTCTAATTATTATTATTTATTTCGATTTAAAAACAATTAAATAATTATAATTAAATTAAAGAAACTTTGAGAAGTGGTGGTGGTTGTTATTAGGTGGTTCAACGAAAACAAAACGTGCCGTCCATATTCCAAGACGCGTTTCGCGTGTAAACGCGACTGAACGTTTCTTCAGTTCCGTGTATTGACGGAATCACCGTTACTGTTAAGTGTTAAGTGGGATTTATTTATTGGCGGGTACAGAATTGAAAAGCCGGTGATTACTACCTTGTCTTGAAGGGTAATTTGGTAAACTCACGAGGACGGTATTATCGATGAGGTTCTGGCTCCTGCAGCGGTCAGAGAAAAAGAAAGGGGCAGGAAGAAGGAATGATCAAGTGCGATAAGACTGGGGTCAATTATGTACACAAGTTTGACATCGAACCGTTGATTTTCTTCGTCGTTTACTTGAAACCGTCCAAAGTACGTGAACTCCATCGAATCAGAAAGCTCCAGGGGCATGTGTACTTTTTCAGTTCAACTGCCGACTTGTACAGGATAACTCTCACCTACCTTCCAGTTAGTTAAGCCTTGGGACGCGAAATGACGGGTTTATCCTCCTTTGGTTAGGTCCCGTTAACGCTATGATGGGGGGCGTTTCTGGGTTTTCACATACGAAATGACTTTTGTAATGTGAGTGAACTACTGCAATGCGTGACCTGGTGGGACAGGGTGGGACGGACACGTGGCGCTTTGTTGTGAGCAGGAGGTACACGCGGCATGCGGATAAGGGTGTAGTTTCGTGGATTTTCTGTGTCACTGGGGGTGGTGGCCAGAACGGATATAGCTGGCGGTTACAACAGGGTTCTCAAGGTAGCCCCACCCTAGAGCAAAGCAGACGATAAGGCCACCCACTCACGGGAAGTTCCCCTGTGTTATGTGTGTAAATGCAAATTGATTGTTTCATTTGGAATTTTCTTATTTATTTCTATAAATTGAAGAACGGAGTTTGGTATGGCAAGGACACTCTTGGGACCTGTAAAAAAAAAAAAAAAAGAGCACTCTTGGGTAATTGTGCCAGTAGGTAAAGAAATAAAAAAAAAGAGCAATTTTTTTATAATAAAATGTAAAAAACATATTTGTTAAATAGTATAAAACTATGTTAACTTATTCAGATCTATGAAGTAAGTTAATTAATTCAGTTAATAATATTAAATTCATTATAATTTATTATTTTTAAAATTATAATTAATTGCATAATTTATCATTTAATTATCATTGTTCACAAATTTTGTCATCTAAGTTCCTTTTTTTTATTTTACCATCATATTTTAGTTTTTTCGTATGTTAACGATCCTTAAATGTCCTAAAATGTTCCTAAAATAATTGAAGTTTTGTTATCAATTTTTGTAAATAACATTTTTCTATCAACATAATTCTAAAATGCACAAAAATTAAAAAAACATTAAACTACTCTTGAGAGAATTTTTGCAATGCTTATGGATACAAATTATAGCATGGATAGAAATTATAACATCTAAAGTATAACGATAGTATTTTATAATGTTATTAAATATCGACATGAATTAGCATTCATCTTTATGAGAACTGTTTCACGGGAGAAACCTTTTAACTAATATCGAGATAAATTTTGTCCATTTTTAAGAAATTATTTAAGAGAATATGAGTGTGAAGGAGAATAAATTTGTTTAATGAAATAACAAATTTATAATCCTATAACAATAGATAAAGATCTTGGACTATTTAATGTTTACTAAAAGATTGACCCAACATCAATCTTATGGTATTTTCACATCCAAAAAATTAATAATCTACGTATGATAATTATCATATATTTAATTATTGATGAATGATACTTAAAGACAACATATTAATTATTGATTGATATTAATGTATAGAATTTTTAAAAAAATTATAATTATTATTATTTATTAACTAAAAATATAAGTTATTTTAATAAAAAATAATTAATGCAATAAAAAACTTCTTAAAAGAAAGAAAGAATTTTAAAAAAGTCTTATACTTTAAAACTAGTCAAATATACTAGTATGTAATACTACATAAAATATAAAATATTCTTTAGTCAGTGATGACATTTGTGAACAAAGATTTAAAAATAAAATTAAAAAAGGGGAAAAAAACATACATGTGGTTATGGTTTTCCAGTATCCAGTTTCAGTGACCAATTCTCTCTCTAATTTTCATTGGTCGGTTTGTTCTTTTGAGCATTTTGTTACGCGGAGGTTGGGACTAATGATTAGAATTTGATATAGTCAGCGAAAACGAAGCTTGGATGATAGTCTATTTCACAGCCCGGCTTATACAAAACCTTGGTCTGTACCATCTACCCATGTCAAATTATATCAATCTTTTTTCTATGGTTTAAATTTGTTTGGTTGGCTTATCCAATTGGTGGAGGTATTATGAGTTTTTATTAGAAAATAAAAAGTAAAAAGAAAGGTATAAAATCTCTTTAATTTTCGAATTTGCAAGGCAAGAAGTGACAAAAAAAATCTTTTTTTAATAATTCAATTGAGCGGCACACAATAAATGCGGCAATGGGGCACACGAAACCTGTTATTATTATTATTATTATTATTGACTGCCCAAAGGCGAAGCTTCCCCTGCTTTGCGTGTAAGCTCAGGTTGCGGATACTCACTTAAAATAGCTGCGTCTGCCCAAAGCAGAAAGGGCATTTTGGTAATCCTTCATGGCCAGTTGGGTTTTCGTTGGAGGAGTAAGGGTAAAGATTCTGTTTCTGGAAAGTTCTTCAATTGACCAAAATGCCTAATGAACAGGGCGAATTCACTTTAAATACCTATCGCTTTTTGGTATGCGTACGTTGTGTTGTTGTGACTTATAAAACAAAAAATCATGTCCTTTTCTTCGGGACCACAACACAACCAAACAGCCCTTTGTCACAGCTCACAAGTAAAAATTAAAATTGGAGGGGTTAATTAATTAATTACTCCACTCTCCGATGGAGTATATGCTAATTAAACTTGTCAGTGTATATATATTAAAATAAGAGAAAAATACTCAACAAATAAAGTTTAGTTGATAATTTATGCTGAATCTATAGAGAAAGATTTGAGTTTAATTCCTGTATAATATATTTTTAGGAATGAAGGATGAATTTTCAATATAACCAAATTGTGATCGAGCTATCCAAAGTATCAAAACAAGGGTGGATTCTGAATTTTGAGTAAAAATGGGTGAAATTGAGAACGGTTGGATTTGGATTTTGTGATCCATGTGATATGATGTGATGATGGGATGGGACCATAGAGGGAATTTGGATTGGATAGGAGATAATTGAGGAGAGGCAGGGGAGCTATGATGCCACATTTATCGCGGGTAGCTACAAAAGTGAAATGAGCCAGCTAGAATGGATGATGATGGGTAAGCATCCAAGTGTTTAAGAGGGGAGGTTGGGAGGGTAACTTTGGAGGTGTCTATTTCCAAAGCACCCGCGATCTTGGAGGTTAAATGACCCAAAATGGGGTGAATGACAATGCCATGAGAGATTAGAATTTCAGTGAGTTGGACCAAGTTTCTAGTTGGTCATGAAATAAAGCCAAAAAAAGAGAGGCAAAATTAGGAAAATTAAAGGATTATGTAATACTACCAAGAAGACCCCACCCTATTGCTTTGCCTTGGTTTAGATTACTACTCCCTTTCTTATCTAGAAGAGTAGTATGTTGATATTATTATCCATTTATATTAAAAATGGAGCAACACTTTCAATCTTTCATCATTGACATGTTTTCGTAAGTCCATATTTGAATAAATAAAACAAAAATGATTAAACAAGTGACGTGAGTAGGGAAATTGGATTAGGAAATGATCATGTGGCTGCAACATCCGAGCATTAAGAGGCACATGGATAATTGACCAAGATTCTTACGTGTCGCACAGTGCGTCAATGGCAAAACAAAACCCGTTGACAATCGTAATATGTTAATGGTTCAGCTGGGTATGAGTGAATGAAGATGATTTAAAAAAAAAAACAAAAAAGGTTTGACGTATCTCTAATTTTTTTTAAGAAAATCTGTTTAATAAATAATTATATAAATTTATAAACACATAACATTTGAAACATAAAAATGGTAAATAATATTTATATTAATGATTATAAAAATTATCTCACAAATTATAAGAATTTAGAAAAAATTATAAGGAATGAAGATAAAAGTCTTAAAAAAGAAACCCATGTTTCTCTACTTCTCACATATAAAACATCAATTTAGAAAGTTATATTGTCTCATTATAAAATATCATAAGTTTAGGTACTCAATTTATATCTTCTCTTCTCCTTAGTACATAATAATGTGTTGACACAATTTATACAAGTAAGATTAATTTATTAAGGGTCCATTTACTTCTGTTCTCATTTTGTATTTTCATTTCCTGTTTTCATATTTTGACCTTTTAATATGTTTTCTCGAATAATTTGACTCAAGAAATTCATTTATAATATGAGATATAAATATAATCGTTGATTAAAAAATTAATAAATGAAATTATAATATATATTTATATATATATATATATATAAATTTTATCTCCTACCAATATATATATATATATAAATTTTAATTATATATTTTTTTCATTTTCTCTTTCTTATTTTTTTATTGTTAATCCAAATAAAACATTATAGATTAAATTCATGTTTGAATACATAATTTAAAAAGTTTGGTAGAATCTTGATTGCCTATCCGATATTTTTTCTTGAAAAATCAATAGGAATCTCTTGCGCACGCAAAAATCTCCTCCACAAGCATGAAAGATACCAAAATATCTCACATGTGTTTGATGAGGATAGTTGTACGCCGAACCATTCCTTAATTATGAAGCAGATTGACAAAAAAGAAGGCCTAACAATTCATTTCCCACGCAACGCAACGTTGTTTCGCTCAACCAATGCTCCATTTTTCTTAGAATGCAGCCAAAGCAAATCTTGTTCCCAAAGATTCACGCCCCAACTCAATCTAAGAATCAATCATTGTGATTCTCTCTATGGGGCTATGTCAAATTAATTCTCATCGGTTCATGGCTTAAGGTATCATGATTATTTTAATAAATATAAAACACTTAATTAAGTCACAACATGGAGAAGAGAATCACCCATTTGAGAAACAACTCAATCGTGCATCCTTATCACAAATACGTACATCCATTTTTTTTTGTGTGTGAAGGTCTAGTACAAACTTATTCTACCTACTATTCCCCAATCACCGTCGTAAAGAAACATGTCATCGTTAATAATTTCTATCAGTAGAATATAAAGTATTTGCAAAAATAAAAATATCTATAGATATTGTTGTTACTTGTTAGTTAATGTTAAATCTTCACTTAAGTTTAAAATGTACTTTGATTTTTAAATTCCATAACTTCTATTTCTTCTAAATTTTCATCCACCAAAATCAACAACAACCAAACCATCCATTAAACCAATTATTTACATTGGAATCTAGTTGGTAGCGGTAGGTATCCAATGGTAGAAAATTTCAGTGACGTATGTAATCCGGAAAAAAAATAATACATGATTTATTTATTACTTTTTGTATAAGACCATACAATATTAACCAATTAATTTTCACACAACGGCAATGAAAGGATTTTATATTAGAAATTATTTTCAAATGGGTTTAGAAAATAATTATGACAAAAATTAACAATTTTATTATACATGATAATATATATTTAATTGATAATATAAAAATATTTTATATTATCAAGGTAATCTAATTAGATTAAACATAATTAGACTATATTACAATGATAATATATATGTGATAGTTTATGTAAAAATAATATAAACTTAAGTGATATCATCAACTTATTGAAAAAAAAATATACATATTATAAGCTCAATTTAGATTGAATTCGATAAATTTTTTAAATGAAATCCCTAATCCAATCCAATACAAGATTTAGTTTTATTTTCTTTTAGATCCATTAAATTTTCAATTTTTTTAGATTGATTTTTTTAAGTTTTTATTGGATTTGACGGTTTATGCACATTTTTAGACACCTCAAATATATTTAAATATTTTTTTTTGGACAGAAATATTTAAACCTTCATTTTTAAATATTTAAGTGGTTCTTAACTATATTATTTTATTTCATTCATATAATTTATTTCCACATGTGAATTTTACATTAATGATTTTTTGTTTTGTTTTTTTAAACATAATACGTTTCGATCTTAATTCCTCTAAAATTTGAATTTTGTTTTAGTCAACACTTGTAATCTTTGTTTTATTCACAGATTTATTAAATACTAATATGTCAAATTTCCACTGAAACCCTGATATCCACTGGCACAGAAACTAAAAAATGAGACGGATTAGATATATTGAATTGGTTAGTCTAAAAAATTATTACGTATGTGGTATTTTTTAACGAAGTCTAATCATAGATTCATAGATACTCTACTCTGGCTATGGTTTGAGTATCTGTGGGTGGTTTGGTAGGACAGAGACGTATTGGAACCATGAGGCGTCACGTGGTGTCACATAAACATGTTGGGGACCTCACCTCATCCTCACTCACCAGCTTCTACTCTAGCCACAGTCATTTCACCTTTAATAAATAATTAACAATTAACAATAGGGTGTTTATTTAATATAATATATAAATAATAAAGCCACATAGATGATAGAACTTTTGCATAAAGAATTAAAAACGAAAGAAAAAGATAAGAGTTTTGGAAGGCTTTGTGGTCTGAAAAGGGCTGATGAAACTCCCACTAGTGCACAGAACAACGAGGCGTAATTTTTGGTATAGAGTTGTAAGGGTGTTTATAGAAAGAAGTGACACGTGCCCTGTTCTTATGCTCCTTAGATATAGTAAAATAAAAACGCCGTACGCGAAACAAGGAGGTTTCAATTCCATTGTACGAAAGTTCCGCATGTGGTTATAGTTCACATATTATAGTGTTAATACGGTTAATTGATTTTGTTTTGTTACGTAACCTAAACAGTCCCCTAAACATATAGTCTTTCACTATAAAATGTTAATGTAGTTAGCTTCCCCATCGATTTCTTATACGAGTTAAAAATTTCTTTCTTCACTAGTGGATATGTGTAACCCTAGTCCATGAATCAAAAGGGTGGTCAGATAGTGTTCGAAAAAGCAAAGCTTGTAAATCAACAAGAAAGATGGCTGTGCTGCTTAAAATAGAGGCACCATTATTGGTGTTTCTATGTATAGTGTATAGGGAATATTAAATGATGAGGATAATATAAAATTTTGCTCAATTTTTTTCCTTAAAAAGAAGGTTATGGATAATATTTTCTGTATCGAGTGCCCACCAATATTATTTATATAACATGACTTTTGACCAAATGATGAGGTAGTCGTTCATATATGGAGTTTACCAATATATGTAATTTGTACATGAATATGAAGGGACCCTTCTATTAATAATGCCCTTATGGCCTAACATTTTAGTTGTTTAAACAGCAGGAAGCGAAAGTAAAACATAGAAAGCCATAATAAAAAAGAGACGAAGAAAAAGATTAATCTGAAGGTTTATCAAGGGTATATATATGGATATATTTATACAAATTTAGTTTTTGTGTCCCAGCGATTGGTTTGAGAAGATAGTACAAAATTGTACAATTGAACTTGTTGCATCGTCTTGGTTGGTCAAAGGGACAGAGGGCCCAAAAGGGAAAATGTTCATAGGAGTGTCAAAATTGGATTTTCTGTTCCTGGTGAGACAGAGGTGGAAAACCATGGTCTAGGGTAATTTCAGAAGTCAACTATTTGATGTATGTGATAAAATAAGTACCATAAACTAATATGAAATCCCTTGAGAATATTCTCTAATAAAGTATGATCAGCATTTAATAGGTCCAATTATTGGCCGAAGTCACCGGCATGTGCAAAGCAATTCTAGACGCAATGACCACTTGTACAAAGAACTCGTCAACTCTCAAGATTTATATTTTTTTCAATAAAAAAAAAATCATTATTAAATATTACCCTTTTAAGAATCAACGAAAACTGCGAAAGTTCGAAATGATTTCCTGAATACCCAGAAAAAGAAAATAGCTAGGCTCTGAAAGGAAAAAAAGTAGGGATCATTTTTAAAGTGTGAACTGGACAAACTTCGTTTTCAATAAAGATCACATTTCGTATCTCTCTATCTATCTTTTCTTTTTTGGGATATTTCCTATCTATCATCTATATGCATGTCTACCTTTTTTTTTTATAATTAATCTTCATAAATATAATTAAATTTAAAATTTATTGTTTAAAAAATTTGTTAGATTTAATCAATAAATTTTACTAATTGTCCTTATCATTTATAAGGGTCATTCGAAAGACCACGTGACGTAATATATCCATATGTATGTTACGTTATTAATAAATAGTACTAAAATTATTTAATTTTTTTGAAATTAATAAAAAATTAAAAAAACTGACATTATATTAAATTCAATAAAAATTGTTAATCACTGAAAACATGTGCATCATATGAATAAGTACAAGGTTTTGAAGTTGATTGAGAGAGCAGAATTTGACTACGTACATTGGGTTCACAAGTAGGAAGATATGATATGAGAGTGAGACTCGGACAATTTCCAAAACCAGCAGACACGTAGAAAGCTAGCTTACCCTGTCTGACTTATTTACTCATTCCCACCTTGGATGGAAAAATATGGGTTAGAAAAAGAGCCTTTGTGGATTAAGGTGGAAAACACTCATTGGACACAACCTTTTCAGCCACCATTTTGAACCCACTTGCTGACCAAATCTTTGAATTTTCACTTGATACCAACTTTTCTAGGCTCCTTGTATTATCCACGTTTCCAAAGCTTGCGTCTCTCACCCATAGTTTGCGCTTATAAGTACCCCTCACATAAGATTACTTTTAAAAATTTTGATTGATTAAATGTACCGCATACTCTATGGGGGAAAACCCACAAAGAATAACATAACATAGTCACACATTTTGAGAGGGAATAAACGAGGGAATTTACCAGGAAGGGAGGGAAGGTGTTTGTTTTCTTTATATGGCTAAGGTGGTAGCTAGGATTTGTTTTATGGCAAGAGATGCCACCACCACGTATTTGGGGTAGCTAAAAAGAAAAATTCAAAGTTGAGGCCAACTTTTGAACTTTAACATTTGTGGGTGCACAAAGTAACTAAGTTTTGTGTCCACATTTGGTTGAGAGCCACGGTGTTACACATTGAAGAAGAACCTATCATTTATAGCCACATATGCAACAAAAAAAAGGAAAGAAAAGAAAAAGAGGTGCTCCTTTGTCTGCGCGGTCACTGCTCACATAGCAGTTTTACTTAACCCCACTTGTTTTTATTCCCTCGAATCAATTATATGTTTTCTCGGATGTCCATAGTGACAAGTTTTTGTTCCAACTTCCAACCCCTTAAAATCAATGGCCCAGTATCTATGGTTTTGGTTGTGTGGGTTATTTTTGTTGCCACCAAATCTCATACGCATTTAAGCTTAATTGAATTTTCATTATACGGGTTCAATGTATAGAATGGAATTTAATCACATTAAGTTGTTCTAACAGCTTCAGTTAGATCTACCTAATTTTTATTTATTTTTGCTAAGTTTTAGTTCCAATTTCCTACCTAAATTCCACGGAAGGCAAACTTTCCCTGTTGTTTTCTTGGTTGTAGTTTTGGATTTTAGAATCCCTCTATAGGGTCTGTGTTGTGGTTCACATTAATATTCTAGCGGTGTTGGTGGATATGTTGATGTGATGTTGAATCATCCTCCTCTTCCACTCTTGAGGCATTTTCTTGATTCCTCCACAGATCAGCAATACTTTTTTTTTTCCTTTTTGTTTTATGATAAATAATGTATTCTCTTCACTTTTGTTATCTTTTGAAAATTTGTAAAATCCTAATATTTGACATTTGAGTTCTACACTTTTAGCTTACAGTACCAAATCCTTTTAACAAATATTAGCACCATACACTTTCTGTGATGAATATAAAAATTAAACATATAGAAACATTTCGTTATTTACCAAATCAAATGAATAAAACTTCCTAGATACATAAAATTATGTTTGGATCTTCACGTGAGTAATAACTTAAATTTTAAAATAATCGATCCCAGATAATTAGAATATTCCTTACCTACTTTAATTTTATGAGTTAAATTAATCTGTAGTCACTTTCCAGCACAAAATAGAACAAATAAAATCCTTAGTCTTTTTTTCTTTTACCTTTCAAGTTTCAAAGTAGTATTTCCTCGACACATCAACATACCTTTTTCTTATTGATTTATAACAAATGCTTTTTCTTCAATTTTTTTAATATCTTTTAAAAAATGTAAAATAAGAATATTTAACATTTTAGTTTTAGTATGTTAAGGTAATTAAATGTTTTGAGAAATATTAACAACACTCTTTATTATTTATTAAAAATTACAAATTTTTGTAGATTTTATTTTTATTTAATTAATTTCACTCATGATTTTGTAGTATTTAATAGATTTTAATTAATAAAAAATATATCAGAAACAATATATTAACAAATGGATTGGTTTCAGTAAAAAAAAAATGTATTGGTAATACTGCCCCTAAGTAATTGGATTTTTTTAGGCGAGCTTCATATTGGACATGGCCTAGCAGGGTATCGGTTCAAGCATATTTAAATTTTTGAAAAAATAGGAATAAACTTGTCTTTCTTCTGCCATGAAGATAAAAATTAAACATATAGAATCATTGGTTATTTATCAAATCAATAAAACTTTTTAAATATACAAAATTATTTTTGGATCTTCTCGTGCGTAATATCTCAAATTTTAAAATAATCGATCCTTGGTAATTAGATATTCCTTACCTATTATTATGAGTTTAATTAAAATAATCTGTCGTCACTTTCCAGCACAAAATAGAACAAATAAAATTCTTAGTCTGTTTTACCTTTCAAAGAATATTTTTCTCAAAAGAAATTTAATTTACTTTTACATTAGATCACGTGCGTTGAACTTGTAGATGAATTCAATTCTATTTGTATAGCTAGAAACAATGAAAACCAAGGGTGTGGTGGAATTGGCATCAAAGTCTCAAAATTGAATAGCAGCTATCTGCTTATGAAATGAAACTTCCTTAGATATTTAAAATTTAAAATTTCAATATGGTGTGAACCACAACCACGAGAGACACAGTTTTCATCTATAGCCTCAATCATTTGGCAACTTGTCCCTTTAATATTACTCAGTGTGTTAAAACCAACTAAGACTTTAATAAGGACGTTTAAGAATGAATGTCTTGAGCTTCTTCGGAGATTGGCTCAAAATCACAAATGGCTAAAACGCTGACACTCTCGAAACCCTTGACCGAGTTGTTTTTTTTAGACAGTGATGTTGTGTGTTTATGATAGGCAATAAAGACCATGACTTGGACCTCATTTTTTTTTCGTTGAATCAGTCAAAATCAAAACGACAAGTTCTCAAAATCTTTCCTTAATTATGAATGACTTGGTTGGCCATTGCCTAAACGACATATACTCATTTCATTCAAAGGAATCTTATGCTTTCGATGTCATTGTTAGAGGTTCAGCTTCAATTCTCTCCTCCATCTTTCTTCTTGCTTTAGGAAGTGTTGCATGGCATGCTTAAGCATGCATATATAAGAATCTTGGTCAAAATTCATGTTGTGCCTTTTGCTCCCTCCTTTCCGCTGTCTGTTAAAGCTAAAAGATTTTAGTTGCCTCGAACTTGTAGGTCATTTGATTAAGTTTTCTACCCTATTAGAACTAATTTAAGACCAATTTCATTTGTCAAGTACTAGTAAATAAAGTAGAGAATAAAGGCCTCAAAGTTAGCGAACAACTATTAGTACAAATGTGGAGGGGGGAAATATATAAATTAACATCAATTATTCATTTATTAATTAGAAAGCCCCCTTATGAATTTTATCGTATACAATATTCTATTAAGACTCAAACCTTAATGATTAAAGAAGAAATATTCAATACTCAATTATTAGGAATCTTTCAAAGACTAAATTAGTTGTTACTAATTATGGAGTAATTTCAACAAAAAACAAAAGTCAATAGGCCCAAGAGAAAAAAAGCACACCCATAAAATTTTGAGTGGCTTGGCCGCTTGGACTCTTGGTCGTAAAGCAAACTTCGAAATTGGTTTGATGGGCAACGACAATGATTATAGAATGAACCTTTTATGCTGTATAATCAATGGTCGGAGCAATAAGTAGGAGGAACCAAATTGATGACAACAAAGGAGGAAAACAGATCCAGAAAGAAAAAGGAAACTAGAGATTTTTTTTTTTTTTAAACAAAAGATAGAGAAAGAAAAAGTAGCAGGTGTGAAAGAAGGTGGGCCTTTTTTTATCCAGGAGGTTTAAATTGAGTTATAAGATTGGACTTGGGCAATTACTTCACGCACACAAAAAATACTTCCTGCAGCTCCTTTAACTTCAATTTTTACAAAATCCCAAAAGTACCCTGCGCTAGGTAATTATTATTTTGTTATTTTATAGAATGATGGATCTGGAACACATAAAAATTGGTAGAAATTCCAGAAAAACAAAACTAGTGTGTGTGATGTTTGCTAACATACACACTTATTTTTATTACAAGTATGTTAGTAATCTATAACTACAGTTTATCTTAAAATACATTAATGATGTAGTTTGTTAACACATTCATGCTATAAAAATAAGTGTGTTAACGAATTCATATATATAATGAGAAAATCAGTTTTATGTGAATGTACAATTCATTGGATTGTATTATTTTTTCTAATATTTTTAATGAAATTTAAGTCACTTATGGTGAATTGTAACTTGGTTTGTCCTCAAAAACACATTTGGAAAAATAGAGGGAAATTATTATCTATTTTATTTTCTGTCAAATTTAATTAGGAATATTAAATTATTTTCTTATATTCTGATTTTTAGGAAATGAATAAATTAAATTGAAGCTATAATGCATGAAGAAAAGAGAACAAATGGACAGTCCAAAAGCATAAGATGACCCTTTTGTTCTCTTTGGGTCTTGTCTCTTATTGATTGGACATCCACGTAGCCCACATAGAAAATTGAGGGGAGATGCTATTCGCACCTCCAAATGCTATATACACCACCACCATGCTTTATATTTTGTTTTAAATACTCTTTTTACGGGAACATTATTCCGCAACGGAATCATGTCAATTTATAATTGAATGAACATTCAAAAAACGTACACTTATCAAAATAGAATGGATCAAGTTTTGAAAAAAGGATCTGTGACCACATTTTTTACTACATGTCAAAAGTCAAAACTTTGAACTTCTCAAGAAGTATAGTACAGTCATATAGGTAGGTATTTGTTCATAATTTTTTATAATGTCAAAGATGGTGATGAAATCATGACCTGGCTAGGGTCGGACATAAATGTCATTCCACATTGTTGTGCATCAATTTAAAATCTTGGATGGATAATTATGTTGTGCTTGTGTATAAAAGAATGAGTGGTGAAACCGTGAAAGAATAAATCAGAAAAAGGATTAAAAAGAAAAGTAAGGTGGAAACGAGAGACAGAATGTAAACAAGAGAATTATAAGTCCAATCCAAATTGAATCATGATGATAAGCAATATTGAAATGAACACAGTACTATAGAGGCTGACATAGAAACGAGTCAATTCCCGAACCACAGCACCCTTACTGGTGAGGTCATCTCTGATCACTAGAAAGCCGAGGGTACTATCTGGTTCGCTCTTGACTCCCTCAGTCCCTCACACATATAAATTCATGCCATTCCACATTGTTTCTCAAATATTCTTACCACACCCTCACACGCAACCTAGTTTTCTAACACACTTCCCTACCTAATTAATAATCCCTACTCCAATCACATCTTAATTTATTCTAAACATTCTTACCGTCATTCTTCCCTTCTAGCACAAAGCATAATAATAGTTCTTCGTCTTCTTGGTACTCCTTGATCGATCCACACAAAAAGCTAACACTAAAAAGTCCCATAAAATCCAAAAGGGTACACAAAGAATGAAATAAAACACGGGTAGGTAGGAATTAATCCTCTAAGTGATTACTTTTTTTTCACTGCTTGGTGGGTTCAGTGCTAAGGAAAGTGCCATTCCCATTCTCATGGGAGCTAGAAGAAGAAAGTGCAGCTTCAATCTGGTGCAAGGTGTTGCAAAGGTGATTGTTGATAGCGGTGACGCTCGAGAGGTTGAGCTTTGCAGAAGGGATCGTGCTCGCGAGAACCTGCAGCCCCATTGTCAGGAGGCAACCACCTGAGTTGTTGAGAGATGGAGGAGGCTCTGATGATGAGTTTGTTGCGGCATCGATGATGGGTGTGTCAACGTTGTTGGGTGGTGATGATAGCATTGGCACTATCTTGAAGCCTTGGGGAAGAAGTGCAATGCAAGAAGGGTCCTCACCACTCATGGCTAGCTGGATCGAATCCACGTCGATGGTTGTGTACACTACTATGCTTCCAGATTGGTCGGTGCAACTCTCTTGCAGCATTAGCTCTACGTTCTGGGATGAGTTGCTCGCTACCTGCATATATATGTAACAATAACCTAATGTTTGAAATATAAAACCTATAACTTGCATTCTAATTAGATAATTTCACATCAAATTAAAAATCCCACAATCTGGTATTGAATTCAGTATAAGTTGTCAAGGAATTTAACTTTCAGTTAATTTTGAACAAGATGTGCGTTATTATAAATCTGTGACATTATTTTTGATTGTCACGATTGAAAAAAATCACTATAAGAAAAAACATTTTTCCATTGGTTGTTAGTTTTTTCTTTGAGAGTGTTCTCCAATTTTTCGTTAAAATTGAAATTTTACCTAGATGTCAAGCTTATTTTGGAAGTCAAACTTCAATATTGAAAAAAAGGACCTATGACGTTACATCTAAGTTTTTTTTTTTAATATGTTTCGTTAGTGTAACAACAAATAGAAAGTCTAGATATAGCAAATTTCTATCCCAATTTGATGAGGGTGCAATGGATCCAAATCAGCACATATTTTTTTTCTTCTATAGGAGAGACAAGAAGGGGACAGGAAAAAAGGTGACTTCTATCAGAGAACAATACTCCATTAATTCGGAAAATGATCTTACATTTATGCGAAGAAGAGAAATGCAATTTCCTGGATGTGAGCCATTTGCAATATGAGCCACTTCATTCAACGAGTTCCCATTGGAAAGAGCATCCATCTGCCAAAAAAAGAAAAAAAAAAGTGGATATTCATCAGTTAACCGTTAAAAAATGCAATGGATTAAGAGTTGAGTATTGAATTGTCAAGGGTTTGCACTACCTGAGATCTGCGGCGTTCATCCCTGAGGAGATCAAAGACCTTGGTGTGAGAATAGGGCAACCAAGTGGTTGAAACTGCACTTAGAATCACGCCATTAGGTTGTCCAGGCTCTGTGATTTTCCTAGTTGTGATTCTAACAGTGTCTTCAGGGGAATCTGATATGGCTGTCCATGATTGACCACCAGAGGTACTCATGTTAAGGCTAAACGTTTTTATCATTCTTTGAGCTAGCTTCATCAAGTTCTTTCGCGCTTCTGGCGAAGGTATCGCTGCAAATTATAATACACAACATATATGTGTCACATGTTAATGTAACATATATAAATATTTGTTGAGAAACTCTTCATGGACATCTTGTGCTAATTTACATTTAGACAGATAAAAAGAGATAGAAGAGAAAGGAATATATTTGCTATAAGTAGTCTAGTGTGAATGTGTGATAAAAAGAGTGTCAACTAGTTATATGTAACATGTGAGTGTTCATATATTATTATTTTTGTTTTTATACTTTTTAGCTAGGAGGATCAGTCCAACAGAAAGTGAATCCTATGTTAAAAATTGAAAGTATTTTTTTTTTTTTTTAAAGAATAGAGTGATGTAAGATTTTTTAATTAACATATGTAAATTTTTTTTTCAAATGATAGACCTAAAACTTTAATTATTTTATCGTAAGTATTTCCTAGCCCAGTTTTAGGTGAAGTACGTACTACTTTTTCATCAACAGTTTCCTTGTTAATTATATATTATATATTGAATTCATTTAAGTTAATGTAATTATTAAGATAAGGTAGATAAGATTAAGAGAACCTCCAAGATCTGATATGTTTCTGGCCATGAGACTTGCGACCCTCTCACATTGTCTCTGCAAAACTCCCAACCAACGTTGTGCTCCAAATGCCATTCCACTGTACACATAGTTGCAGAATATCTGATGCACAGGCTTCTCTTCTACTTTTGCATGCTCAACCCATGTTACCTACATTTCCACATATAGTCCAAAACAAAACGATTAAATTAGACACGTCCGCCAGAAAATGTTGGAAATTAGATCAATAGAAGCACCAAGTTTTTAAAATTTTGAACACATACATAACAATACTTTGGAAAATAGGACTTACCCTTGAATACCCATTTGGCATATCTTGAATCACGCAGCCAGAGGACCTCCTGCAGTATCTAGGGTAAGAAGGGTGAAAATTTTGGTGAAAGCTATCAACAGGAAAATCAACAATGGCCCAGGTTCCCTCCTCAGCATTTTGTTGACAATACCGAAGAAAATGAGTCTCACGAGTGGACACCAAAGGAGAAAGAACTTGGAATTCTGCGTACATCTGTAAAACAACAAGCAATATATATCAATAACAATCTACCTAAACTATACTATGATACTAGTAATTAAATATATTTACACAGCTATGTGACACCTACCAGCTGAAGAGTCCCGCTTGCAAGACCGGAAGCACCAGAAGATATGATTTGGACAGTTTTTGCTGTTGAAACGATTGTAGGAAACAATTCCATCCATTTTTGCTAAAATTTAAAATGTGACAAAGTCATCAGGAAAACGTATGGAAATAGAAGGGAAAAAGAAAAAGGAAAAACAAGTTTAACTTCACAGGACTTTTTTTTTGGGTCTATAACTTTGTAAATGTTACAAAAGTTTCATTTACTATACTTTTTATTCCACTAAAAGAAATAGTAGAAAGTAGTGTACAAGAAATTATGAATAAAGTGAAACTTTTGTAAAATAAAAATATTAAAGTGAAAGACATTGCATTTTTTGTGTGTAACCAGAAGAGATAAGAGACTTCTTAGTTGACATTTGTATTTTTCAGATGAAAGTAAAAGTTTAATAGAAATCAAAAGGATGTTAAAAAAATTCAACAATATTCACTTACAGCATCAAGGAAAGCATCAACAAGAGTTACACTATTCATTATAACCACAGAAGTGTCACGGCTAGCTTCAGTCCTTAGCTCACTAAGATGCTTGAGATTCTGAGGCCAAGCAAACATCCTTGCATGCTCTTCAAAATTGAGCACTTCCCTTTCACTGTCAGTGCTTCGAATCCAAAGTGGCTCGTTTGTCTGACACATCTTCACAAGTTCAGCCATTGAGGAAGCCGCAAGCTCCAAGGCCAGAGACTTCTCTTCTTCCATTAGGATACCACCCTCAGAAAAAGGTGAAGCTTCGGGAGGCAACATTGGCATAGGAATCATTTCAGTGCAAGGAGCAATGGGATCCGAAAAGTGCCTTGGGTATATGCTCATGTCCAAATCCAATGAAGGGGTCATTAGAGTAGGACCTGCTGCCATTGTTTGTATTGGACGTCCATTGTATCTTGTTGTGAGACAACACACGCGTTCTAACTGCAAAATTAACATTCATGTTACTGGAAGAAATGAGATAAATTGTTAGGTACCAAAGTGACGAAGTGATAACACACACAGCTAAAATAAGAGATGAGAAAAGGAGAAATGAACACACAAATATAACGTGGAAAACCCTCAACAAATAAGGGAAAAACCACGGGACAAGAACAGAAGAAATTTTACTAAGTGGAAGAAATTTCCACACCTCTCTCTAAATATAAGGAGAGCACAAATATACCACTCTCTCTTATACTAAGAAAAAATACACTCAAGGAGAAACCTCACAAGAGAACTTATCACTCTTGTATTTATTCTCTCTTAAATTTTTGGGATGATTTAGAAGGAGGAGGAGGTGTGTATTTATAACACACCTTCCTTGGTGCTAATTGGAAGCCCACCGATGTGGGACTTCCTGCTTCCAACATAAATGCAGTAGGTTTGATTAAAAAAAATTTAATAATTAATAATTAATATTTTTATCCATAAAAAATATTATATTACTGAAAAATTAATCATATACTTAAGTTATGCTTAATGGAATGAACAATTCATGCATGACCACATACTGACATACTAAATCAAATCTAAGGCCGCAACCTTATGAATAAAAAAAGGACGCACTATTAAAATAATTATATTATATTAATATGCATTGGCAATTATATTATGATTATGATGTTAGTTTATTTTTATTTTTATAATAATTATTTTTAAGAATTATTTATGAATGATTTTTTATTAATTAATAGTATAAAAACTCTTTATACATTAAACTCATTTCCAAACCTTAAGAAGGTTCATACACTTTATATCAGAAGGAAACTTAATTAACTACGTTTCATATTGAATTGAAGTTATGCAATAAAATATACCTCTTCTCTTAAACGGGCATTTTCAATGCGAACTTGGTGTTCATCCAAGCCCATATCAGCACCCATTATGCATGGGCCACCACAGTTTGGACAAATTACGTTACGCAGTGCAGCTTGTAACCGATAATTCTCCCTCTTTAGAGACTCATTCTCAGCTCTAAGTATCACATTATCTGCACGGTCTTGTTGTGCCTATGTCCCCAAATTATAAAAAAAAAAAAATAAGAATTAATGGTTAATGCAAAAAGTCCAAAGATTCTTCCGTACGTTTCATAATGTTATAACTTATAACATACTGCAGTAGTAGCATGTATAGTAATGATGATGCATACTATCTTCATGTATATAATTCGTGTAATCCTAAAACGTAAATAAATGCTTTAAAATTTTTATGAAGCTAGGAGGAATAGAACCCTAAAAACCGTAATGATAATAGCAATAAATATGAGTAGCGTTTGAGACCACTTGTGACAGGTAGGGTTTAATGCGTACATTAATGGATTACAGACTGTATGATGGACATACCAAGAACCACAAGTAAATGAGAGTCTTCCACTCTTCCTCTTTTCTTTTCTTTTATTTACTATTTGATTATTAATACTATATTTTTTTTAAAATCCATTTTCTTGATATTTTATCTCTCACTGGCTGTGTAGCTGTTTTTATTAGGGCATAGGAAAGTTTTAATGCAAAAGCCAAGGGAAAGGTGGTTTCATTGGGAAACGTGCTGGTAGTAAAATGTAGTGAGAGACGTTCAATTAAATGGGTGGAATTAAGAGCATGTACTATAGTTTAGGGTTTGGAATATTATTACTATCGTTAAAGTTAACGTTTTTAATGGAAGCTGAGATTGAAGAAGCATGGTAAGTAATAATAATAATAAAGTTTTTAGCGTACCTTCATCTGGGTTCGACGGTTCTGGAACCAGAACTTGACCTGGCGCGGTTTAAGACCCAATTCATGGCTCAGTTTCAGCCTTTGCTTATCATCCGGGTGTGGACATTCCTTGAACAAACTGCCAAAAAATATAAAGTTGGTTTAATGGTAAAGGAAAAAAGAAAAGGGGGGAAAGATTGCAGTTCGAATTTCCAACTAACAAAAATTAATAATACTAACAATTACTTAATATTTGTAGATTAAACGAAAGACATTACACATGCAACAATGAACAACAAATTAAAACCTTCAGTTTCAGTTTCATCACAAAGGAAAGAGAAGAAAAAAAGAAAGTAGATCTAGAAAGATAGAAGAATGTATGTTCTCACGCTTCCATTTCTTGGATCTGGCGAGCAGTGTGCCTGTGATAACGTTTCTTCTTTGTGGGTTGTTCATGACTCTCTTGTTCATTCCCTGACTTGTCTTCTACTAATTGTTCACTCCCTGATCCACTCTCCATCTCTTCCTTCCCTCGCAAGATCCCATCTTCTTCTTTCTGTTTTGTGCAAGTGGAAATTAAAGGCAAGGAATTGAAAGTGATCAGAAGAGAGAGATTTAGCAAAAACATGCAAAAAGCAGAAAAAAAAGAGAGAAGAAAACTGGTTGATAATAATTAATTACCATGGAAGGAAAAGGTTGAAAGGGCATGGTGGGGATGAAGTTGAAGCTAGAGTTCTGGATCGAGGAAGAGAAGAGGGTGTCTGAGTTTACTACTACGTTGCCTCCCATACTTGACATAACTTGGCAATCCCCATACATTCTTGCTTCCCAAAACCACACTTCACTTGTGTAACTGTGTTTTGTGTGTTTTTTTTTAATGTGGTGAGAGATAAGGTAAGATAACCAAACCTTACTTCAGTTGAGCCAAACCTGTTTCTAACACCCCACAACAAAACTTTCCCATATCAGAAACCAAACAATAAAAAGCTTTAAACTATCAAAACATTCTCATTCAACCCCGAAAAACAAGAGGAAAAGATTCCCTACACAACCAACCAACCAACCAGAATCTTGCGAAGATTTTTTTAGCATGTTACATGATCAGAAGAAAAAAAAATAAAGGAGAAAACATCAAAGTTAATAAGTTATATGGAATACCAGAAGGAGCAATGTGATGAGGAGGTTGCAAGAGGGTGGTTTTTTGGTGATGTTAGTTCACTTGAGAGTTCACTCAGTTGACATAACACACGCACACAAAAGGGACAGGGTCCCTCTCTCTCTTTCTGTTTCTTTTTCTCCTTAGTCCTTTACCTTATCCTAGTTTTCTTTTCTATGTTCCTCTCTCTCTCTCTCTCTCTCTTCATATAATGTTCATATTCATTCATTCAATTCATAGTGTGTTGTAATAAATGGGTTAATTTAATTTAATTTAATAAATTTACTGTGAATGGTAAATGCGGGTCGACAGAAACCGATCAGCAACACTTACTACGTCGGCTGTTACGTTCCACGTGGTGCTTTCTTAATGGCCATTCTAAACGTTTCCCACACCCTTCACCAAAGTCAATCCTTTTTTTCCTCTCAATTCCTCTCCCACGCGCCTCCTGCCTCCTTACGTCTTCCAAAGAAGAGAGTGCGATACACGCTCCCTGTTGGATGATGTCAGGTTTGAGTTACTCATAGGGTGTGAAAAGAAGAGTTTGGATCGATATCGATGCTGGATGTGATGAAAATGAAAAACAGCTTTATAAAAAGATAAGGCTTTTAATGTTTCTATTAATACTATTATCTAATTAAAATTCGTGATTGATTTTTATCTTAGATGAATGTGAATCATATGTTTAAGGTGGACTATGACGTATTTGAAGTTCAATTTTTTTTTTTTTCTGAATTCAACTGTTGTTTCAATGTGACTGAAATATCGTGGAAAATTTATAGGTACTTCTAAAAGCAACTTCAATGCCTACGTTAGTAGAAATTTCGTCAAAGTAACGCATATATTGTTGCAATATATGACGTTAGAAGTATATATATAGAGTAAAAAATGAGTTAAATTTCCTTGTGGACAGGACCCAATATCTCATGGGCATATGATATCCAATTTTCTTATACAAATTGGGCTTAACCCAATTCGTAATCTTGTTGATCTTTTCTTTAAAAAATCGTAATCTTGTTAATCTTAAGTGATAAATATTTACATTAAAAAAATAAAATAGATTATTCAAATGAAACTTTAGTTTTTATTAAAGAATAGTAGGAAAAAATTAAACAAATTATATTTAATTTTTGTTGATATAAAAAAAATATTACTACTGTATAAAATTGTTGTATAAACACTTCTCAAAAACACAATCTATTGTCTTTCAGAATTCACTAAATTACCTGAGAGTTATTCTCTTTATTTGAAGAACCTATTGAGGATTATTTGAAGAATCTCAATTACTACGTAGTACGTACAATTCTGTGATTTTAATATTAAATTTAAATTAATAATAAAAATTTATTAGAAAGAGTACTACTATATTAATTAAATAGAAATAATAGTTACGCATTGTACCTTTTGTGAAATCGCATGTTTGGTAATTCGGCCATTTTTTAATTTGGGAGTGAGAGTGTGTGAGAGAAATTAGGGGTGTTCACGGGTACGGGTCACCCGTGAATCCGAACTGATTCGAATAGTTTGGGTTGGGTCATTTATATATTTGAATCAAAACCGAACCGAACCGATCAAAACCGTTCATGTATGGGTTGGGTCACGGGTTTATATTTACAAATCCGTTGATCCGATGACCTGATCTGTGAACCTGTAATAATAATATAAATTTTATTATTTAAATATATATATATATTAAAAATGAAAAAAATAATTTGACAATAAAAAAAAGATAAGATATGATATTTTTTTATATTGCATTAAAAAATAGGATAGAATATTTTTAAGATTGCATTGCATAATATAATAAAATATCTTTAAGATTACATTGGATAATATGATAGAATATATTTAGGATTGCATTCAAAAATTGTTTTAAAATCATATCTTTAAATTAGTATAAATAGAAACATATTTTTGTGTTCATGTATGCATTCCATTCCAAATAATATTAGGGTACTAGAGAATTTATGTTTGCATCATTGAGAGAATTGTTGTGAGATCATATAAAAGCGTTTGAGACAAGTTTGATTCTTCAACTGATTTAAAGATACCTATTTGCTTAAGGAATACAAGCGTAAATATAACTATTTTATTGTATTCTTCTTCTTGACTTTGAAAAAGGTCGCAGCTGGGAACTAGGATACAAGTTTTGTCTCTGTTCTTGATGAATTGAGACATGCAACTTATGATTGGAAAACTAGGATATCAGTCTGATTGGGAAACAGATATCAGTCTATCTCTATTCTTGGTGAATTTAGACTGGGAAACAAGGATATCAACTAGGATAATTCTTGTGTAAAGATAGACTATTATAGCAAATATTGTTCACAAATCTTTTGTTTTAATTTATATTATAAGTCTATTTTATAATATTATGTTGATGGTATTAAATGAATCAATTTTACTACTTTCATACATTTGATAATATTGTGTTAATTGTATGAGATATTTGAAAGAATCATGATAAAATAGTAGTTTTAAAAAAAATTAAATGGGTAACCCGGTGATCCGAACCAAACCGTTCATGAACGGGTTGGGTTGGGTTGGGTATCAATTTTTTTTTCTGAAAACCGAACCGATAAAATTTGATTGGACTGAGTCCTAAATTTGCCCAAAACCGATCCGAACCGATCCACAAACACCCCTAGTTTTCAAACGACATTATATGTGAAAATCGATTTTCTAATACATATTATTTAAACAAAAATCATATAATTTTATATTTGAATCCATTTAAAATAATTATATAAAATTACATTGATTTAAAATTAAATTCATAAATACCAAGAACATACTTTATCTTTTTATCGGGTCACATCATCTTTTTATGTTCAGCCTTTTTCTCCCACCTATTTCTTTTCTTCATAGACATAACAGTTATGTATGGTTATTTATTTCATCATTCGAAAAATATTTCTTAAGTCACTTCAAAGATATAAACACCATGAGGGATAGAAAAGGGTGAAAGATAAGTAATTAATGTAAGATTAATGATATAATATAATAAGAAGATAGACCTATATAGAAAGAGAAGTGATCTAACTATAACTATCTAACTATAACTGCTCATTTCATAATTTGGAAGCTGAAAACTATTATTTATCTCACTCATCATTATCAAAATAATAGTGCAATGTTATTCTTAAACAAAACTTCACACGTGAGCAAAAACAGGATTATCATCAACTGTAACCCATAATTCAGCGTGCACATCATCACCTTCGCCCTTAAGAAAACCTGAACATCATCAGAAAATGAAACATAGTGCAAAATAAGTACCAAAAACAAATTAAATAATACAACTAGAATGAAAACAATGACAATCGATTTTTTATTTGACTAGTGCCAATTGCCTATTGCATAATTAAACGAACTGATGGTGTTACATGAAAAGTCAAGTAATTAAGGAGAGTTCAACGATTAGATTGAACTGGTTAATATGTGCATTTTCCAATCCAACCTAGTATACGTTCACTTACCCGGACAAGAAAAAAGCTCAATCTGTCTCCGCTTCAGCGTTGTAAAGTTGGCTTCACTTGTAGATCTGTTATATCACCACTTAGTGACCAATAGTAGCCGGTGTTCTTCACAAACATTGGCTGTAACAACTTGCAGCCCAAAATTCGTAAGTTTTGTAGAGACTTGAATATTGTTTTGGGCAGCGACTTCAATTTGTTGCATTCAGAAATCTCCAGGCTCCGAAGGGTGAATTTGCCATCCGGAATGGAAGTTAATTCAGGACAGTTCTCAAGGGTGAGTTCTTGCAGTGAGGTGAGTGTGCCTATATCCGAAATAGAAGGTAACCCACCACAGCTGCGAAGGGTGAGTTTTTGCATTGAGGTGAGTGTGCCTATATCCGAAATGGAGGTTAATCCATGACAGTTCTCAAGGGTGAGTTCTTTCAGAGTGGTAATGCCGTTACCAAATGAAAGGGAACTGAGGTTTGCAAATCCCTTTAACTTGAGAAAACTCAGACTTTTCAGACCCTCCCATGCATTCCTTTCTCCGTCAAGACTAATCGTGTCACAATTCACAATCGTAAGACACTCGAGTGAGCTCAGATGCTTGAAAACACCGGACAGGTTTGTTAAATCATTGCAATATTGAATGCGAAGATTCTTAAGGGGAATGGACTTAGTATTCAGCCGCAGCAGTTTTAAGGTTTGACCATGGAGGACCATCACTTCATGAAGATGAGGATAGAGAGGAATAGTTTGGAGGAGAGCGCAGCGACAGATGTGTAGTTTTGAAATCTTAGCAAATGAAGGCTTAGGGCTTACCTCTGTCTCATTTTTCCACCAACTTTTGAGCTTATCGCAATCCTTGATTGTCATCTCCTCCAGGGATTTATAGAAAGCTGCCTCTTTGTTACACTTTTCTGTAATGTATTCCAGATTGTTTAATTCTACAAGTTCGAGAATCTTGAGGTTTGGGAGTTGATCATCCTGCATTGAGAGATATTTAAATTTGTCTCTAAGACATTCCTTCAAGCTTAACTTAACAAGGCTTTTGAAGGAAGTGAGCCAATCACCAGGAAGGCTGGGACCTTGGAAACACACAAAAGCTGACAATGTCTGTAGAGAACTCAGCTTGCTCATGTCAGGAGGAGGCATGCCGGTGAGACCCCGGCATCCTTCCATGTCAAGATGCTTCAGTTTACCTAGATTCTTGAAGTCCTTTGGCAATTCTTTGAGAGAGGGACACTCAAACAGTTTCAAAGTATGCAACTTGGAAAGCTTGGCGATGGAACTAGGGAGCTTCTTCATTATATTCCGGGACAGGTCCAGATACTCTAAGTGCTTCAGGTCCCCAATTGATCTCGGCACATCCTTGATCCCCAAATTATGGAGATCCAACACGCACAGCTTCTCGAAGTTCTTAAAGATCTTTTTAAGAATACCGTCCAGCTTTCCCTCCGTCAACTCAACTGTGTTGAAGAAAAAAATGCTTTTAAGTTGTTTTGCCTTGGAATAAAGCTCATCAGAGACTTGACTGTTAGACGAATAAAATGAGGCTCGCCAGACAGCGTTGGAGTCATCATTAGTTCCCGTTGGATTGGCCTTGATGATCATGATGTTCTTCTTATTGGAATCCACTGATTTTTTTATGTAATCCATTCGCGGATGCAGAATGCAATACATTCGCGGATGCATTCTGCATCTTCTGAATTGGCCAAACTCGCCTTTCTGCACGTTTCGGAGTATAGAACTCCCAAACAGGTCGCTCAAACACCTACGACCATCTTCTGCAGATTCGCAAAATCCTTCCGCTATCCAGAGATCAATTAATCTATCAGCATCAAAATCGTAATCTTGAGGAAACAAGGAAAAATAATAAATCACAATGCCAAGCTGTTGCTGATCAGCAATCACTTTACGAAAGAAATCAATTTCGCTTTCACTTGGCCGGGACTGCTTTTCCAAAATTGACCGTATCTTTTTGAGAATTTGATCAATGGATTCGTTGGAGGAAGCAGATGCAGATGCCTCCATTGATGTAAGTAATGTAAAAAGCACAAAGTGAGAGATTTTTTAAGTTTAACACAAGATCTGGATTCAGGAAAGCGGATATATATGAACATTCAGTTGGAGTTTCCTTTTTATTTATAAACTATTTTTTGGTTGTTCTATAACAAAAGATAAACTGATATATTTATATATTTAAATCATGAGTAAGATATACTAATACCCTATCCTATCCATATCCATCTGGAAATCTTGATTCAAATTCTTAGATATTAGATAAAAAAGTTTAAAAATTTTAAATATTCATTTAATTTAAATGATAAAACTAAAAATATTTTGTTTTAAATGTCAGACTTTAATTTTACTGTTATTTACACATTTTTTTATATGTTGAAATATTAAAAATAAACAATAGATTTAATAAAAGTAAATACTATTGATTGTTTAATATCTAAATGTGTTAAATATTTTTATTAAATAAATATTTAAAAGTGTTTTAACTCATAATGACATATAGAATAATTATATTTCGTAAATCATAATTATAATTTTTATCATTAAAAATGAATTTAAAATTAATTTACATTATAATATAGTGAGTAAGTAATTTAAAACCTTTTTGTAACAAAATCACTTTTACAAATTAATTTTAATTTTTATCGATATAATAATTAATGATAATTTTACTAATGATATTATTGATAAAATAGTTTAAATTAATTAATTTTGATTACTT